>CAUYSK010005747.1:0-103461 GCA_963575035.1 Avahi laniger | reverse complement strand
TCCTTCCAGTGGTGTGCACTGCACTCTTTGTGTATGCATATAGCCGTACCCTCCTCCCTCTTCCTCCTCTCCCCTCCCCCTCTCCCTGCCCAACATCCAGTCTTTTTATTATTTTTTAGTTTTTTAAAAAGCTGTCTCATGTAGATTTGTTTTATAGATGCTATTTCTCTTTTTCAAAAATGTCGTATTGGTAAGCAATCTGAATAGCTACCTTTTGAAAATATCTCCCAACACTCAGCCTATTCAATAGTTTGAAGAACTGCATTGAGGAGTTATTCAATTTTACATCAGTCACAGTTCTTGGCCACTGATAAAGGAGCTTAGCCATAAATAACACCACCTCTGTCAACCTGCATACCCTGCATTCCAAGACATCAGGCTGTTTAGTGTCTGGTCTCTCTGATGAAGAGGTAGTGGAGACTCCGGAGTAAAAGAGGCAGGCTATGGCCCAAGCAGAAAATCCTAAGTAAATCAAGTCTAGATCCAGATTGCATATCTTTAACTTACTTCTGTAATTTGGGCAGAGGAGGGTGGAATTGATGAAAGATACTTGATTCATGTCTGAGTTGAACTTACACTATTTATCGTTTGCTGCTCTTTGACTACTTACACAGCCGAGGCAGCCCCAAAGTCTAATGTTCCCGTAGGCAGTTGACATATTTGATAGCATTTGGCCTATGGCACAGTATAAATAAAGCTATGTTGGCTTGTACTGTATTGGAACGATAGAGAGAAGAAAAATCAATGTATTCTCAAATAGAAAATGATGAAACTCGTGGAAGAAAGAACTAATATCCAATTTTGGGTAAAGACAACACAAGAACATTAAATATTTTAAACTACTTTTATAGATGTAGATAATAGATTATTTTTATATGTTGCAAGAGATTGAACTGCTATTTCTATAAGCCACCTAGTTACCCTGATTTTGGAAGGACAGAAGTTATGTTACATACTACTAATGCTGATTTGGTGAGTGCATGGTACAGTAGTGTAAGAAAACAAAGATCACTGTCAAAATGACTGTAGAATCTCTGAGGAGTGCACATGGATCAATATTTGTGTAAGCCATGGACTTTCATTGTCTTATAGAAGTCTTGTAAGAAAGTGAAGTCAATTCTTGTGAGATGTTTTTCCACTTTCCCAAGGAACTGTAAATTACCATGGTCGAACAAAACACTAAAATGCCCCTTGCTTGGAACTTAAAGGCCGGTGGAACATTAATTATTTCAGAAACTCATGAAATAAATAAAGTTTTCTTTGACTCAACAAAATGAACTCCAGTCAAGATCTGTTTGCCTCTCGGCATCTTAACTGTGCTGATGATTGTGCGTGCAAAGTTGGGCTAGCCAAGAGCCCTCAGACTCCATTACACTCACAATTGGTGACCGGGAGACAGAATAAGTTAACAAGTTCTTCTCCAGCTCAGGTGAGCCCCAAAGAGATAGCTCCATATAGAGTCTTCTTCGCAAGTTAAAGTGCATTAAAGTTCCTACTCTCCTTAGATGTAATCAGTAAATTTTTGACTAATAAATGGCCTGACATAGGTGTTTGGCTTCTTGCCTGGGGTGCCATCTTCCCATTTGTTATGTTTCTACCATGTGATGGTGAATATGAGAGGGTGCCTGATGAAAGCCTCCTGACAAGCAGACACCTGGATTTGGAGCGGAAGCATTTATGCAGGCATGGGCTCATTCTCTGCTTCGTGCTGTACAGCAGTTTTTCAGACTCATTGACTGTCTACTGCATCCACACTTGAGCCCCTGTGCAAGCATTAAAGTAAATTTATTTCCAAGGGAAGAAATATATCTCAGGAGATCCATTTCAAATAAAGTGTTTTAATAACATTAAGCGAACCAAGCAAAAATAAGATGCTAGTGAAATTAATGTGGTCAGATTTTAAACCTGATGAATGTAAATAAATCCCCTGATTACATATTACTGAAAAACCTACTATGTTTCTTGTTACTGTATTTCGGAAAAATACAATTGTGTTTTGAAATTATTCTACCTTTTAAATATATATTTTAAACTTTCTTTTTGCTACTGTTATCTAAAAATAAAAAGCCCATTGGGAGTAAATTTTATTATCCTACATAACTTAGTCATTAAGACCAAGCTGACTCTTTTCTTTTCATTTCCTCTAGTGTTCAAAGAAACCATAACACACAGCATCATTTTATTAAGTACCTCTAGCTACATATTAATAATATGAATAGCTTACATAAGTTTTAAAGAAATCTCCTAACTGTTCTATACAAAAAATTTAATTTAATATTTATAGTAATCATATGAAATAAAACATTTTTTCTTTTTTCTTTTTTTACAGGTGAGAAAACTGAAGTTTGGAGAGAATAAGTGATTTCTCCAATGTCATACAGTTGTAAAAGGCAGATATGTTCTAACTTGAAAATAATTGCTCTGTAATTTTATTCAAATGAATTTTTGACCATTTCCAGGCTTTGTGCAAAGTAAAGAAGCTGTAGAACAAAATATAATACAGTATTTGCCTTGTTGAGCTTACAACCAAGTATGTGTGTTTGCAAGAGAGAGTGTGCATGTGAGGGAGAGATGGAAATATATAAGCACTTACCAATAAAATGTGATAAAAGCTAAATGTGATAAAGGTTCATTCAAAATGTATAGCATTACAAAATAGGGAGTAAATACTACTTCGAGGAGGTGTCAAGGGAGCGCTAAGAGGGAAGGTAATTTATGATTGAAGTTGGGAAGGAAAAGTGGATTAGGTATTAATCAAGCAGAAAACACAATGTGGGCAAAGACAAAAAACATGAAGCGAAAGGAACTAAAAGTATTCTTGAGTAGCTGGAATGCTGGCGTATAATTCAACAGCCCTAGTGTAATTGGGAAGTGAGTGAGACTATAAAACTAAAAACCATCCAAAGCCTCAGAGGCTTTCCATGTCATGGTAAGGAGTTTAGATTTTACTTTTGGTCAACAGGGAACCATTAAAAGTTCTGAAACTCATTCTAAGCCTGAACTTTCCACAAACGCAGTAGAGCAAGCATTAGTCTTGATGCGAACATTATGTTTTGGGACAGAAAAGAACATTTGAAAATAAGCAAAGAAGCAAACAAACTATACTGGGAGGGGATGTATGAAAAAGACACAACTCCTGCTCTGCTGGAGACTCCATGCCAACTGGAGACAGAAATGATAACCTATAATCTTAATATATGATACTAGCTTGAAAAAAATAGATATAAGTTTGCAGAGTGATCATTAGGTAATGTTATTTCACACATAATACATCTATACACGTTCATACTCTATCTCCCTTATTGAGAACCACTTTCAGAAGAAAGAACAATGAAGTATGATATTTTGGAGGAAGAAAAGTGTTTTTTCAGTGTTAGTGTCTTCATCAGCTTTCTCCATAGGAACTCTCCCCTCTCTATTCTCCTGGTGACTGACAGTACTTCCAGCCATCTCTTAAAAGGTTCTTAGAAGTATGTAGAAGAAATATCAATGGGGCAGATGTTCATCTAACTTTGATTTTGATAAACAAAAAAAAAAAAAGAAAGAAAGAATTTCAAGGATAGCCTCTATGGAGACAATCTTAAAATGATAGCACTTAGGAGCCAATAGAAAAAAAAAATAAAAAGAAAGAAAGAAAGGAAGAAAAATCAGCATGATAAAGACATTAGCAAACCATAGGTCACCAGTATGAGGGACCTAAAAGGAAAAACATCTGAGACAGTGGAAGCTTTTTATGCTTTTGTAAAACCCATCTTTTTAAAAAGGTTCAACTCTAATCATACACAGGGAGTTAGTCCATGAAGGGAAGGTGAAAAGCCAAATTAGAAAAGTTGAGAATATGATTGATATGTACTTGAAAAGCTGGACATATTCAGACCAGCAGGCTCGCAGGAATGATGCTCGTATAATTTTTAAGGACTTAAAAGAGGCTACAGATTTATAGCTCTATGTCCATTGTTTTTGAGAACTGTTAGAAAAAAGAGGCTCAGATTACTATAAAGAATAGACAAGAGTATACTTCTTTAAAAGGGGTGGAAAGTATAGGTGGGTGGGAGGATGACTATGATAATTATATGGTCTTCAGCTTCACTTTAAGATTAAGATCCTCAAGCTAATTTTCAGTTATCTATTTTGAATCACCTGAAATAAATGCTATAAGTTGAGGGAGCTCTCATTTAAAAAAAAATACATGTTAAACAGAACTTTTATGCTTATTCTTGTCCTTTGGTGATTTAAAAAATGTTGTACTTCAATTACATTTTAGATTTTTCTAATAGTAAGTTTGATTAAAAGTCAAATTTTCATTGAGCCATTAAGTCAACATTCTTCTCAACTTTGTAGGTTTTTGTTTTGTTTTTAAAAAAATTTTAATTGACAAATATTATATATATTTATGGGGGACAGCATGATGTTTTGATATGTGTATACATTGTGGAATGATTAAATCAAGGCAATTTATATATCTTTTACCTTACATACTTATCATTTTTTCTGGGGAAAACATTTAAAATCTACTGTCATAGCAATTTCAAGTATACAGTACATTGTTATTAACTATAATCACCATGTTGTGTAAAATAGATCTCTTGAACTTATTTCTCCTGTGTAACCAAAATATTGTATCATTTGACCAACATCCGCCCAGTCTTTCCTCACCTCCCTGGTCCCAATAACCATCATTATACTCTCTGCTTCTATGCTTTCAACTTTTAAAAATTTTACGTATAAGTGAGATTATGCGATATTTGTCTTCCTGTGCCTTGTTCATTTCACTTAGCGTAATGTCCTACAGATTCATCTGTGTCTTCCTATGATATGATTTCCTTCTTCTTTAAAGCTGAATAATATTTCATTATGTATATATACCACATTTAAAGAAATCTATTCTTATGATGAACACTTAGGATGTTCAAATGTCTTGGCTATTGTGTATAATGCTGCAATGAACATGGTGGTGTAGATATCTCTTCAAGATACTGATTTTACTTCCTTTGGATATATACCCAGAAGTAGAATTGCTGGATCATATGCCAGTTCTATTTTTAATTTTTTGAGGAATGACCATAGTGTTTTCCATAATGACAATATTAATTTACATCCCCACTTATAATCAATTGATCTTCAGCAAAGGTGCTGAGAACACACAATGGGGAAAGGCTAGTGTCTTCAACAAACGGTGTTGGAAAAACTTGACATTGGTTGCAGAATTGGACTCTTATTTCACCCCTATACAAAAATCAATTCAAAATGAATTAAAGACTTAAACGTAAGACCTGAAACTGTAAAACTACTAGATAAAAACATAGGAGAAAATCTTCTTCACATTGGTATTATCAAAAATTTTTTATATGTGACTCCAAAGCTTGAGCAGTAAAACCAAAAATAGACAAATGAAATTGCATCAAACTAAAAACCTTTTGCACAACAAGGAAAACAATCAGCAGAATGAACAGAAAATCTATGGAATGGAAGAACATATTTGTGAACCATACATCTGATAAGGTGTTAATACCCAAAATACACAAAGAACTCAAGCAAGTTAATTGCAAGGAAATAAATAACCCAATTAAAAAACAGGCAAAGGACCTGAATAGACATTTCTCAAAAGATGACATACAAATGGCCATTATGTAATATGAAAAAATGCTCAACATCACTTATCACCAGGGAAATGGAAATTATAGGCAAAATGATGTATTACCATGCACTTGTTAGGATGGCTATTATCAAAAAGATAAGAAATAAAAAATGTTAGTGAGGATGTGGAGACAAGGGAATCCTGGTACTGTGCAGGTTTTGAATAAGACTAGCACACTTTAAATGTGGCCAGGTTGCAAACTGGTTATTGATTTCTGACCCTGGGAAAAAATCTCCATCTTTACTGACTCTGACAAAGATTTTTGAATTCTATTGGCTGAAAACTTGACAAATATCAAAGCACTTTCTGAGGCACTCTGGACATGCTGATGTGATTTATAATAATCTAGAAATAATATTACTCCCTACTGTACCTTACCTCAATGTACCACCTTTTTTAATTAACTCATGTCATATCATGACCATATCCTATCATTTTATACAATATTTCAAGGACCTGTAGTATTATTACACAAGTATGAAATGGATCTTTTGGCAATCTGAATTAGATAGGGTAATTTTTTCAACAA
Source organism: Avahi laniger (assembly GCA_963575035.1). NCBI lineage: Eukaryota > Metazoa > Chordata > Mammalia > Primates > Indriidae > Avahi > Avahi laniger. The sequence goes on along the minus strand of CAUYSK010005747.1, from coordinate 97,294 downwards.
AATAAGATTTTGTTTATATTCTTGTGTTTGTCTTTTTCTTCAGTACCATGTACTTTGGACATGCAATTACTTAGCCAGTGATTTATTGCCACCAGGTCATTGAAACAGGGTACAGATGTACCAGAGCATTCTTTCCCATTATCACAGAGACACAGTTTCTAACTAGTACCAATCTTCCCCAATGCTTTAATGATATAATGATCTTTATGACAATTTAACCAAAGTTGAATCCTATTCAAATACAATTGTGTTGATTGACAAAGATATCATGCTGATTTTAAATGCTTTGAATATTCAATGGCCATGACCAGTACTATTGAAAGCTCACAAGAGCCTCTTACACTCATCAGCCAATGTTAGTGCTTCACAAGGCATATTTCTAGTATTGATATTTCCCCTGTAAGCTGAATGTCTGGGTGTTGGGAATAAAAATTGCCACTAAGTTCACAAGGTCATTTAACACTGAAAGAAAATTCAAGATGAGCCTGTGGCAAATAAGAGAATAGATCATCAAATCAAAAAGAGAACAAGTTTAGAGATATATAAATAGGGAAAACTAAATAACTCAGAGTCATCATAAATCACTGAATATCGTAGAAAAAAAAAGTTACTAGTTATTATCTAAGATAGCTTATAGGACACTGAGATGTGTAAAGTCAGAGAACTCTAATTTTTTCTTCTCTGAGAAAGGATTTTAGTATTCTTTGATGTTTTATTATCATTTAAAGGTTGGTAAGACTGTACAAAATTCTCCTGGAGATTCCTGATCAATATCATTTTGTGACAGTCTTATTGTTATTGGTTGTTAGCCCTCATATTACAGCCTCCTGTTAATTTTTATTTCAGAGAAATTCTAGCATGTTTGCTTCAGACCTACTGAAGCAATAAGTCAGGGCATAATTATTTCAGTTGCTTTGTTATTGTGTTTGTTCCATTCCATCATTTCATTTTCTATATGTGATGTATTGAACTCAATATAAATAAATAACTAAATAACTAAATAGTTAAATATAAATCACATGTCTAAAATCATAGATATTTATATTTTTATGTATCTACCTAACTGAGTTTCTGAGGATATTATGCTGGCCTGTGTGTTACTCTGATTTTTGTGAGAAGCAGAGCTCAAGTTGGGATTGGATATTTAAGAGATTTATTATATAACATGGTAACTATAGTTAATAACAATGTATAGCATTCTTGAAAATTGCTAAGAGAGTAGATTTTAAGAGTTTATATCACAAAAGATAATGAGAATGTGAGGTAATATATATGTTAATTAGCTTGATTTAGCTCTTCCACAATGTATACATATATCAATACATCATATTGTTTGTACATAGTAAATATATGCAATTTTATATTATATAATTTAATAAAATAATAAAATATGCTAGTTTTAAATTAAAAAATAAAGGGGGGTGGGTAGACTAGGAATAGAAAGAGAAACCTCAGACCATGATGCTGATCTGACACGTGTGAAAGGAGAAGGCGAGGAACAGTAAGGTAAGACACCTCCTCCAAGGAAGTTTCAAGCAGGATCATGGACAAGCTTTGAGCCAAAGTATCCCAGGAGGGTAGTTGCATTTTATGGCAGGAATGAACCCACATTAATACCTCTGACATGCTCAGTCACAGATTGAGACTAGCCCAGGAGAAGAGAAGCATGATCTTGGCACACATGTGGTGGTAGATACAGAGGGATGATAACCGGGATGCTCAGAAAACTATGCCCTTGCAGCAGGAGATCTGAGCGCAGTATTTTCATGGCCATCCCATCCTGGAAGGCAGTGAAGTATGGAGGAAAGAATGAGAGATTTGGGTTTGTATCCTAGCTCTGTCACTTAGGGGTTCCCTGATCTTAGACAGCTTCTGTAATCTAATCATGAAATGGGAAAACTAGTACATATCCTATTCATCGTAGTAGATACACATATCTCAGGGTGGGGGGAGATTGGGTTTCCAAGATATAGACACAGACATAAATGCATAAATACATTTAGAAGAGTTAGAAGAACATAGTGATGATGATAGTTAATTTTAAGTGTCAAGTTGACTGAATTAAGAAATACCTAGAGAACTGGTGCAGCATTACTTCTGGGTGTATCGGTGAGGATGTTTGCAGAGCAGGTTGGCATGTGGATCAGGGAACTGAGTGGGGAAGATCCATCCTCAATATAGGTGGGTGCCATCCAATCGGCTGGGAGCCCTAATAGAACAATAAAGGCAGAGCAAAGGCAATAATCTTTCTCTCTTTCCTGAATCTGGGACACTCTTCTTCTTCCTCCCTCGGACATCAAGGCTCTCTGGTGTTTGGACTTTAGGACTTACACCAGTGGCCCTCTGGGATCTCAGGCCTTCAGCCTCAGACCGAGAATTACACCAGTTAGCTTCCCTGGTTTTGAGGCTTTCGAAGTTGGACTGAGCCATGTTACCAGCATCCCAAGGGCTCCAGCTTGCTGATGGCCTATTGTAGGACTCCTCAGCCTCCATAATCACATAAGCCTATTACCCTAATAAATATCTTCTCTTCTCAATCATATGTTCTGTGGGTTCTGTCTCTCTGGAGAACTCTGACTAATTCAATGGTTAAGAAGCAGACCACTTGGGTTAGAATCTTGAGTCCACTTGTGTGTTTCCAAGCCTCTCTGTGCTCTGTTTATTTATCTCTTACATGGAGATGATAGGATTGTTGTGAGAATTGAATGAGTTTATATATGTGAAATGGTAACAGCCACGTCTGGCACATAGTAAGTGATATACAGGTGAACTTAAATGCTATTATTGCTTTGAATATGTTTATTCAAATGGCTATCTTGATTTTCTTATTTTATGATTTTGGCTTTCTAGTTTTACTACTATCTTTATTTACTTTGAGCTCCCTTTGTCCTTTCAAAATCCTTTTCTTATTTTTGTGAGAATTTTCTTCTCATAGATATATCTGACAACCTTTCTACAGAGGAAATTCCCTGAGCTAGTGGTCAGCTGGAATACAGAAATTAAGCATTTTTTAGGAGTCATTCCCTTTGATCTATTCTTTGTATTTTGCTTCATCAAGTTATTTTATTTCCAGGTATAGAAGATTATCCCCTCTTATTGTTTTCCTAAGATTGGTTCTTCAAAAAATTGGCTTAAATAGGGTTGCAACGGGCAGGCAGTGAGAAACCTCAGCAGAGGACCACCAAGACACTAACTGCAGTGATTTCATGCTTCGAAGATCAAGTCCAGGCTGATTTCTCAAATGTTCATTCTTCTTTCACCTCAGTGTAAACTAAATGTGATCTTGGGATACTTGGTATGGAATGGAGTTTAAATTAGATGGCATTTATGACAAAATGCGACAAAAGTAAAACCACAACCACAACAATGCATTTTCTTTCTTTCTCCAAGGAATGACTTCAGAAGAGTATATTTTTTAAATGTCAATTGTCTTGGTGCTTTAAACCCATCTTGGGAAGTTAGTTATCATGCTCATCCTTGAAAAAATGATTAATATGAGAAGGTGACACGTGAAGTCTCAGAACTATGTGGAACATAACATTCTGATGTGGATGGCAATGACTTGAAGCCATATCTCATTCACCTTTTCCACTTAGCAGCAGCAAGAATTTTGAGTCTCTAGGACAGGATGGTGCCCTGGAGCACAGCTTGCAAACGTGAATGACATCTAGTTCATAAATGGCTCAGCTGGCATCTCAGACAGCTGAGTGCATGAACCAGGCTCAGAGGCAGTTGATGATTTGATGTCCAGATGTGAGGAAGTGGAGGAAGGGAATTCAAAGCAGCAGCAGCAGCAGATTATAAAGAAGAACAATAGGAAGGGAGAAAAATTAAAGAGAAACACAGCAAGAAGACGAGGCAAGTCGGACCTGGGTGTATCATTCATCTCCTGTGAAAGCCCCCACAGTAGAAAGATGGATTAGTGCTGTCTGAGCTGTTAGCCATTCCATCAGCTTTATTATATGTTTGAAAGCTACGTGTCACTTTCTTGGCTGCATGCAGTGGTACAGTCCTGGCTCCTTTTTCCCAATATATTGCAGACATTTTTTAAGTTTTCTTTTTGAAGCAGTTCTAATATTTGTTTCAACCACAGGTAGATCCATCATATGCAATTAATTTAAAAAGTCATAACAAGTAGAATTTCTGTCCAACATAAAGAGCTCATAAAATAAATGCTACTATTTATCATTTCTAATGGATTTTTGTAAAGGTCTTATAGGAACAAAGAATAAAAATCCAATGATAATCTTACAATAAATATTCAATAATTTATTGCCTATTTATGGGGGTAAGCTTGCTTTCCCATGATATATGGCTCTCCAAAAAGACTTGAATTGTGGTCATGTGGTTTACTTGCCAGGAGATGGCAATAGTGATCTATTTCCATGATAAGCCTTATAAAGGAGCTCATTTATACCAAAATTAAACTCAGTGCCAAAATAATTGGAATTTTCAATTCTGATTTCTAATGCAAAATTATCCATTTTAAATTCTTGAATTATTAAGTTGTTTCTAATCATTCACAGCTTGACTTTTACCAAAAGCGTTGTCATGACAGCTTTCTCAAGACCCCAAAATAATCATTTTGCTCTCTTTTCTCGAAGCAATAACATAATTTTGAAAAAAAAAATTATACATACAATCAGAAGTTTTACAAAAGCCATAGGCAATGAATTAAAATTCCAATTTTTATAAGATTATGATGATTACTACTCAGATAAGGATCACTGAATCTTTAAATAAGGAATGGGATCAATATTCCTTGAATGTATTGATTAGGCCTTTAGCACTTTGATTGAGATCAAGCCAACATTTTTTCTATCAGAGTTCAGGGAGATGCTGTCACTGTTCAGCCTTAGTAAGACTAAAAGTGTGACTGAAACTTGTGCTTTCCGCTGAGGGTGTATACATTTCCTTTTATTTGACTCTGAGAACTGCAAAACCAAACATTTTCTCTTTGTTTCAGCTTCTGGGAAGCTCAGGCATAATTATTTTTAGCACGAGTTTTCATAATATATGATTATGTTTTATTCTTTTATTATTAATGTGTCTTTAATTTGAGGTTAATGAAACAGTTTTATTTTATTGTACTTTCATTTAAATCGTTACATCTCTTTTGGAAATACATGTGATTTAAGTGCATGAATGCGATGAGACAGTGTGCTCACTTTGAATAATGATTAAAGTCATTCTTTGCCTGTGATGCTTTGTGGCTCTACCCATAAATTGCATAATATTTTTCTTAAAAATGAAAACGACAGCATGAAAACCACCTTAATCTTTTATTGGTATATGCAAGATGACTCTGGTTGCTATTTGTCAGCTATGATATTTTTAAATGAAATATCCACATCCACGGTACTTTTAAATAAAATCATTTTCTGTTTGTTGTCATTAACAATATTTTTTTTCAGTTGCTATATTTGAGTAATTTTGCCCTAGCTGACGGTCAGTTGCAAGCTCATGGTCATTGCATGGTCTACTCCAGATGGCTTCCATATGGTTCTTGTGGATTCCATGTGAAGCACTTTTAGCCAGTTTAACTAAAGAGAAACAATATTTAATAAATTGTGTTGCTGTGATGATTAAAAGTAACAGAATGTTATAGAAAAAAATAGAATTTGTTAAAGTGATATCTACTATGACAGTATTGGATGCCAGCTTTATAAAAAACAAGCATGGAATATAAAAATTAAATTTCTATGGTAGGGTATTAATTCTGTTGTCATATGTGATTAAAGCATAGTTTTATCATTAATTGTTTCCATATACACTTACTGCAATTGATAATTTATATCTATTTAATTGCAAGGGTTTGTTGACAAACTCATAATTGAGTATTAAAATTAACAATAGGCTTTTAAGGGTGGGTTGAATTTAACATGCTTTTCTTTTTGTTGTTAACTTTTGGTTGGACGTACCATCATAACTGAAAGCCAAGGCAAATGCTCATGTGCTGCTTATATTAAATTAAATATTTAGCTGAGCAAGTCCTGGGATTATTTGCCTCTACTTACTCTGTGGTTCTATTCTGTACCACAGAGAAACAGATTCCCGCGGGCTCCATTTCCCAGGCTCCCGTGTCATCTGATTCAGCTAAAGGGAGGTGCTTGTGGGAGGTGAAAGTGCAGAAAGAAGGAAAAAGACAGAAAATCTCCTCATCCCTTTGGGCCGTGTCTGGCACTGGCTAAATCTCCTCTGTGGTGGTTCCTCCTTCTGCCAGGCACCCCTAGCTCTGGGCTCTGAGGGGTCACCTGCCTCCAGATCCCCAGGCCCTCAGTGACTCAGTGGCTTCTTGCTGTGGCTCATCTTGGGGCTGCCTCATTGTCTCTTGTTTGCCTTCTCAGACTCTCCATCACCTGTGTAACCAATTTCTTGCCTTAAATATTCTCTGCTATAAAAACCTAAAATGGTTTTTGTTTTTCTGGTACATTTCGACTAAAATATAAGATTTAGTATAAAATACACCTAGCATGGAACTAGTCTGTATTAGTGTTATTATCGTAAATTTATTATTTTATATATTTTTCAAATTAGTTCAAATTTGTTTTCAGTTTACATCTTGTGTTCTGAGTGCCAGACCTTAAAACTCCTATGTCTTTGATGAATACTATATTGTACTAGAATGGAGGGGGGACCCTGTGGCCTTCTAGGTCCTTTAAGTGCAGCCTTTTAACTGAATCCAAATTTTACAGAACAAATCCTTTTATTTTGATTGATACATTTTTGTTCATTTTTTATAATTTTATTTTACTTTTTAAATGAATGTGTTTAAAATAACAAAGAATAAAATAAGTTTCAATGAAATAATCCTCCTAGATTGACCAGCACAATTAAAACATTAGTAAGCCATAAGGGCTAAATTGACAGCTTCTAAGCTCATGATTTAGTTTTAACTTCCCCTGTCTGACTGGTGCTACTACCCCACAAGGCTGGTTGGCGAGAGTTTATGGGGATCAAGTTCACCAGTCTGTTAGCAGCTTTTGAAAACAATGCACTGTGTTTTTGTTTGTAGTGGAATTTGTGAATAGTTGCACAGCTCAACAGTATTTTTTAATTCCGTCTATTTAACAGGCCATCATGTGAAAGAAGATCAAAAGAACACTGAAGGAAGAAAACAGATTTTTTTTAATGAGGACTGGGAATTGCAATATTATATTGTTTCTGCTAAAGATAAGATGATTTCCTTGCTTTGTGATACTGCGATATCAACATTAAAGAAATTCAATGCTCATCAGCATTATAACACTCATAAGAACCACAAATATTTTAAATTAGAGGGAGAGGCACAAAAGATTGTGTTGCAGAAATTAAAAGATGCACAGCAAAAGCAAAGACAATTTTTTCAAGCAGCAATAAGACCTGGAAATAATGCCACTGAAGCACTTTATAGAGTAGCTTATATACATGGGAAAAAAAAAGGAAGTCATTCAGTGATGTAGAAATGGTGAAAGAATGCATTGTTGAAGTTGTAGGATGCTTAGACCTCTAATAATGTTTCAAAGTACGAACAACTACCTCTTTCAAGGAGAATCATAACTGATCAGCAGCATGAATTAGCCTTCAATTTAACAGAACAACTTCCATGCAATATTTCAAATGAAAAATATATATTATTCAATCACATCAGATGAATCAACTGATCCTACTGACTTGGTGCAAGTTTTATACTTCATTTGAGTCATAAGAGAAGATTTTCTTAGGTATGAAGAGTTACGCATTTCGGGCACTCTTATGAATGGGGAACAGATATCTTCAACAACTTACAAGATAAATGTCATGAAGTTGGACTGAATTTGGTAAATTTAGTGAGTGTCTGTACAGACAGTGCACCTTGCATGACAGAAAAACATGAAGGGTTTATTGCACAGATAAAACAAGTATTAACAGATCTAGACGCTCTCAGTTCTTTTCATTGTATATTGCATCAGCAAAATCTCTGTGATAAAGCTACATTTTAAGTGACACTTTGCAACAAGTTATAAGTATTGTTAACTATATTTCTGCAAATGTAAGATGGCATTGTCAGTTTGGTAAAATGCTAAAGTTGAACAATGAGGTATTCAGTGTGGATCTGCCTTATCATTCTAAAGTGTGTTGTCTACCTCAGGGATAGGCGTTAGCCAAAATTTTATCTCTGTGAGAACAGATAGTTAAGTTTTATGAAGAATAGAATTAGCAATGTGAATAATTAAAAGAATATTTCTATAGGAATGCAGCATTTCTGTATGATGTCATGTCAAATCAAAATGACTTGAATATTTCTTTGCAAGGTAAAACTAATTCTATATATGATATGTGGCAAAAAATTTCTTCTTCAAAAGGAAACTTCAGATGAACATTTTCCCCAGTTAGCAAAGGTCATTGATGAGCAGGATGATATATGCAAATCATTTGATGTATATGCAGCTGTTATAGACCTATTAATTGGAGACTATAATGAAAGGTTCACTGACTTTGAGAATCATGACATCACCCTCAAATTATCATATCAGCCTCACCTAGTTGATATCACCAAGATATCTAAAGAACTATAAATGGAATTGACTGAAATCTCACTAGATGACATTTTAAAGTCATTGTTTGATACTAAGGAAGATCCAACTGAAATATGGAAAAATACAGTAGAATACTCACGTCTTCGACAACATACCTGAAAATTGCTTTCTTGCTTTTCATTCACTTATTGCTGTGAATCTACATTCTCCTACTTTATCCAAATCAAGACTCTCTTAAGGTCACAAATGACCGATACCCATCTAGAGGATCAACTGAAACTGCAGACTGCCATGCTGCAACCAAATACACAAATGCTTTCCAAACAAAAATCAGACACAACAAAGTTATTAAAAGGTTAATTAACTTTAAAATTAGCAAATAATTTTCATTTTTGAAATTATTAAGTATATAATAGTTAGATTTTTACAAAATAATGTACTTTTTGAAGTATATCTAATTGAAGTTTCTTGAATATGGCCTTATTAGATTACAGCTAAATTAATGCAGCCTTCCAACACGAAAATGTTCCCCACCCCGGTGCTAGAACCACAAAGGCATAGGTAAGGAAGAACATAGCAAGAGAGAGGAAGGGAAAAAAAGAGTAAGAAGGACTCAAAGGTACATTCATTAAAATAATAAATTAAAGAGTTTAATGGAATTATAGAGTATCTTCTCTTTTCTAAAACATTTTACACAGAATATTAATTCCACTCTATTTTAATGTTATATGGGGAAAAAATGTACCATAGTCAATTCACTTTGAAGAACAAAAATTTCACCAAAACTAAGTAGTTTTTTAAAAATAGTAGGGCCTCCTGGAGAATTTAATTTGTTGATGAGCTTCCTGAATCTCCATAAGACTAATCTATTAATATTTTATTCTCTCAATTCATAAATATCATTGATGTCAAGATCCATTCATTTATTTATTCATTCAACAAATATGTATTGGTTTCCTATTATATATTAGGCACTGTTATAAGGATTGGGGATACAAGAGTAAAGAGAGCAAATAAAAAAAGATTTGTGCTTAATTTCTAATGGGAAGGGTTAGACAACAGCCAGATAAGTAAACAATATAGTAAGTCAGGTTGACGATAAGTCCTATTAAAAACAGTGAAGCATGGAAGGGGAATAGGGAGCACTGAGGTCAAAGTAGAGTTTCACTTTTAAACAAGGTGGTCAGTGAAGGCTCCGTTGAGCAAAAGGGTCAAGTCAAGTGGCTATCAGGCAGATCAGTGCTCCCCATGGAGGGTACAGCCCATGCTAAACCCCTGAAGCGGGAGCGTGTATGGGATTTTTGAGGAACAGCAGCAATGCCAGTGTTCAGGAGGGCAGTATGTTTTGAGACACCAACAATCTAAAAACAGCTTTGGGAGCAATGATTAAAAACAAAAACAAAAACAAAAAAATGTCCACTGCTATATTCAATGTACACACATTTTTAATCTGACAATAACATACATGCATCATTATGTACTGCATTTTTTGTTAGTTTGAGGCTATGGTTTTTTCACACATAGCATCTAAAGTTCTGAAACCTCTATGGTTAGAAGTTGAAACATCATGGAGACATGCTGTTTTTCATTATTTTTGCTTCTGTTTGTGTCCTTTATGGAACTGGCAATATAATTTGGATTTACATTGAAGAATTCTTGGATTTTGTTCTACATTTTATATTTAGGTACACTTTCAGTTTCATTTTCCTCTTTAATTTAATTACATATTGCTAGAAGTTAAATAGCTTCTCTTCAAAGGCAGCTAGAAACTTTTGATATCTAACCTTACAGATACCCTTCAGAACTTGTAAAATCAGTCACACCAATTCTTCTTAGCTTTGAAATGCCTATGATCGGTTCAGGGATGTTTGGTTACAATTTGCCCAAATAGTAAATAACTTACAATACAAATGTAAGCAGATTTAGGTTTAAAAATATAAATGTAAAATATAAATATAACTGATAGAAGATATAAATTAAAAACATAAATATCTACATTACTTCATGTTAGTTTGGTTTACATAGGTTTCTAAAATCTTTTCATGTCATTGTACATTGGTGTATTTGAATTTTTGGTATACTGTCATATAGATATGCCACAAATCTTTTAATTTTTCCTCCATTAAGCAATGCATTTGGGGAGAGGAGTTGGTATTACAAACAATGTTCCACAGAATATTTTGTAATTATATAATTTTATAAATGTAGAAGTAGGTTGTATTTAAAAATAATAGACACTTAGAAGCAGAATTGTTACTTAAAGTGCATGTAGATTTTTGAATCTAATAAAAACTGCTAGACTGTCTCCAGTTAGACCCTATGGGTTACGTTCACATTAACAATGCATGACAAGGCCAGTTCCCTTGAATCTTCCCCACATTTATTCTTTAGTTATTAAATTTTGGGGATTTTTTGTATTAATCGCATGGGGAAAATATCAGTTTTCATTTTTATTTGTATTTCTCTAACTGCTTTATATATTGAGTATCTTTTCATTTTTTCTTCTATGAATGCCCTGTTTGTTTTACTTTACCCATTTTCCTATTGGTTAGTTTTCTTGTTTTTAAAACTATAGGAGTTCTTTTACATAGAAACTAAACTTTTATATAGGATACAAATATTTTCACTTAAGCTGTTACTCTCTTTTAACTTTATTAGTTATTTCTTTCTAAAGGAAGGTTTTAATTTTCTAAGGTAAAATAATTGTCATTTTCCATTCCTATTTTGTAGGTTTTGAAATGGCTTATTTCTTTAATCCACAATGAGACTCATTTTTATTCATTATGAGAAACAGATTGTATTAGTTAGGGAACATAACTGCTGAGGCAATCAGATTTTTAAAAAATGAGTCAAACAGAATAGAAATGTTTCACTCAAGGACCAGCTTCAGGCAATTCAGGTCAATGGTGACTAGGGACGGGAAGTGGGCAGTTTGGTTTCACAGAGTGATTTGGGGATCCAGGTAACTCTGGCTCTGACATTTGCCATTTTTGGTTTGCAAGGCTTGCCTGAGGGTCATTTTTATTGCTATGGGTGAGAGAAACGCTGAGGTGGAAGCATGTATATGAGTTTTTCAGAGCTGTGTCTGGAGGTGGTATGTACCACCTCTCATGTAGGTTTCCCTAGAATCAGCCACGGGCCACATCGTTTCCGCGCTGAAGAAATGGATTTCCTGAGCCGCTGGCACCCTTTGCCTCAGACTGGATTTATTTTGCTTCTGTAAATAGCGAGCCCATTTTCCCATGATCATTTATTTAGCAGGCCACCTTTTGACTTGAAATATCACCTTTACCATAAATTATATTGACATATGCACATGATCTGTTAGGAACTCTCCTTCTGTTAACTGATTTGTTTATTCCGGCATGAATTCTGTGGAGTTTTATTCCATCTACTTTATGATAGCGACACTGCTTTATTGTTCTTTTTCAAAATGTTTTTGACAATTTAACGCATTCCATATAATTTTTGAATTGTCAGATTTCTTTCAAAGTGATCTTGTTTTGTTTGAGAAAGTTTTTATTTGATAGATTAATTTAGGAAAAATAATTTTAAAATACTAAAATTCTCCATCCAGGAACACAAAATGTTTCTTATTATTTAGATTTCATTTTGTGTCTTTGACTAAAATTTCATGATTTTCTCTTTATAGGGCTTTAACATTTCTTGTTGGATTTATTTCTAGAAATTTTATGGCTTTTTATGCTATTGTATATGAAATCTTTATTCCATTTTATTTTCTCATTATTTCTGAGTAAACTATTGATTTATGTTTATTTAATATCCAGAAACTTATTAAACAGCTAAATTCATTCTAGTAAAATCATTAATAAATATTGAACAGTTTTGTATTTTCCACGTTTTCTATTTTCTTCAATTGCATAGGTCTTACACAAAGTGTATTTTGTGGTTGTAGTGTGTTTTCTCATCCTGTCTTGAATTTAGTTGCTTGCCTTTATTAATGTCCCATGAAGAATTATGGTTGCAATGTGTTCTGAAAGAGACTCTTTCTTAGGTTGAAAAATTCCCTTATAAAACTTTTTTAAAAAAAAATCAGGAAAGAGTGTTGAACTTCAAACAAATTTTTTTGAGCATCTATTGAGATGATCACATACTCCTTCATATTATGCACTTTCTTGTATATTTGGAGTAAAACTCAAATGCTAAAATATTGCTAGGTATAATTTGAAAATATTTCTTTTAGAGTTCTATACCTTTTTTCCTGTGTTTTGTCTTTTTCTGGTTTTAGCGTCAAAGTGAGGCTAGCCTCAAAGTATGAGTTTGAAAGTTTTCTGTTGTGTTTTATGCCAAGAAAAATTTATATACGTTTAAACGTTAAGGTTTAGAACTTCGCCATGAAACTGTCAGGGCCAGGGCCTTTTTGTATTAAGGTAAATATTTAATTAACTTTTCAATTTGATTTCTGCAGCTATTGGCCTATTCCGTTTTTCTGCCTTTTTTTGAGTGAATATACTCCTAGGAAGTCAAACTTTTAATATTAATTTACACATTTCAGTATTATCTTTACTAGGTATCCTTTTACAATCCCTTGAAACTGACCCATGTCTATTGTCTCTTTCTCATTTCTAATATTATTTATGTGTCATCTTTTTGGGGAGGAGTATCATTTATAATTTCCTGAAGTTTTTTTAGTTTTATCGATATTTTCAAGAATCAGCATTTCATTTTATTCATCAGTCTACTACTTTTCTCTCCCTTTGCTCTCATTTAATATATTTTACTTTTACTTTCATTATTTCCCTTCTTCTACTTTCATTATAGTTTTCTAATAATATCTCAAATTTATTTTATACTATAATTGAGTTATATTTCAAAATGTCTTGCTTGATGAGTAGTAGCACAGTTAAGTTTATTCTCACACATTGTCATCCAATTGTACATATTTATTTTTATTAATTTTGATTCACTCTTTAATCCAAGAATTTAAAAAAAATTCTCCTTGGATTATATATTGATCATATTGTGCCTTATCAGCAATATTGTTTGTGTTTTGGAAATTTATAGAGATTTTCTTAGTGATCTTTCTTAAAAAAATATTTGACGTATTTTAAAAAAATTGGCATTTTTTTTGTTGGTTATAAAATTCTCTATACATCAATTATGATTAAATTTAAATTATACTATTCACCTATGTTCTAACTTATTTTGGACAATTTAGTTTGTTAATTTCTGATAGAGCTTTGTTTAAAACTCTATGATTGTATTAATAGAATTATTTCTTTTCTTCTTGCCCCCACAAGAATTTTTCTTAACATATTTAGAAGTTTGTTTACTAGATATTTGATGATTCATGATTATTGAATTTTTTTAGTTGACTGTACATTTTATCATTGTGAAATATAACTTTAGTACTATCTATGTTGAATTATAGTTATTTTATGAATAATATTAATTAATTAATATGGCTAGATATTTTACTTTTGCTATTGGTTTTATTATACATAGAGTTACATTTTTCAGTTTTAATCATTCTGTATTGATTTATTTTATCATGTCTTTGGCAGTTTACAAATAAATTTCTTTTTCTAACTTAATATTACTCTCTGTCTCTTTAAGTAGTAATTTAATCAATTTTACTTACTATTGTTGTGTTTGGGCTTATTCTGTGTCTCCTTTATGACTTCTATTTATCGTGACTTTTTGTTGGTGGTGTTTCATTCCTTTGTTGTCTTTTGTTGAATTTATCATGTTTTCTTTTTTCTTTCATTCCATAGAGTGGTTAGGAGCTATATGTTCTATTCTATTCTTTTGGTGGTCTCCTTTAACATTTTAATACATATATTTAACTTAGAATCTTGTATTACAGATGAAAGGACCAAAAAGCAGAAAGCATAAATAATATTTTCCTTATTACTCAGATGATAGATGTGGATCAAAAACCATAATCTCCTGAGGTTCAGAACTATTTTCTTTCCTAGGTCTCCACTTTTCCAAAATATTTGACTCAATGCATCATACTTTCTTTATTATGCTTTTTTTTCCTTGCTGCATCAACAAATAAGTTGGCTAGATAGTTGTGTTATTCCTTTCACGTGATTTTCACCAAGCTACAAACTTCATCAGAAATGGTACATTTCTTGTTAGAGTAATATCATTCTTTGACCAAAGAAAAGTAATGATGAAAAAGGAGAAGGAATGATCATTTATTGAGCCATCTCTCATTGCACAGGTGAGTAAGATATTATTCTTGATCTAAAGGAACTTACATGTATCCTAGCGGGGAAGACAAATAACTGAGTAGAAAAAGGAGTAGTCCAGAGATGTCAAATGTGTTTAAAAGTAACTCCTTGCTATTCAAAGTGTTGTCCATGGAATAGCAGCTTTGGCATCCTCTGAAAGCTTGCCAGAATTGCAGAACAGTAGGCCCACCCCAGACCTTCTAAATTAGAATCTTCCTAAGATCCTAGAGATTCTCGTTCACACTAAAGTTAGAAAAGCACGGGTGTAATGAATCATGTTTTCTTCTCTTCCTAGCATCTAAGGAGATCAGAAAACAATTGTGTCCATCTCTCAAAAAGTATATAATACTTTAGGATGTGTAATTGGTCATTTCTGGCTTCATAATTTTTCTTATACGTTTATCTTTTCTGTATTTTTTACTATTTTTATCATCTTCTGTAACTATATAAAACTGAATTATCTAGATACATTTTGGTACAAAGTAGAAAGCAAATTCTTCAAAGAAATAGCCCCTGGTGATTATTCTCCAGTCTTAGTAGACCCATAACCAGATTTTTTTGGATTTTACTCATTTTTTAATTTGGGGGGTGATAGTGAAAGGCTTCATTCAAGTGCTGCTTTTCCAGTGCCTTGCAAGCTGGAGGATTTTACACACAAAAGCTAGAGCACTCAGGCTCCTCTCAGCAAAGGTATCAACTTAGCAGCCTACCATAGTTACTCTCCAAAAACCATTTTCTTAAGGGATGTTTTTCCCATAAGACATTTTGGTTTATTTTGAATAAAAGGCTGAAGAGCCCCCTGGACTGGCTTTGTACGTCATCCTTAGATGAGAGCACATTTTTGAAATTATCAAAATGACAAAAACAAATTATTAAAATAATACTCTTTCTTGTTTTTCTGCTCTCACTCACAGATGCAGATTTTTAAAATAGTGAGTGAAATTTTAAATGGTTTAATCAAAATATTAATGAAATTATTTTACATGTGCTTTCCAAATCTATTCCATCTTTCTATGTCCACTAAAAATTGTATTAATATCTTATCATGATACTTTCCCTGATTGCTATAGCATTTCCAAATATCCATAGAGAAAAAAACTTATTATCTTTAATCAATAATTATTAAATTCTACATTTCATTTTTGTGTCTTGTTTATAGAATCTGATGACAAATTCCTTGAGAACACGGGTATGTTATTTTGTATTCTTATGCCTTATACCTAAAATCTTTTCAGAGTACCTGCTCTAAACATTTCTGTGGCTCTTCACTAATTAAATACTGCTTTTCAAACTTTTCCATCAAAATATTTCTGATGAAGAAAGAATATGAAGGATTATTTCTGAGGATTTGGGGATCTAAACTGAAGCAAGGGCTAGAACTTCAAATTTATTTCAAGGGTTTTATCGTCTAATTCTGCTCTAAAACGTATGTCCATTTTGCATTCATAATATATCCTTTTGTGCTGTTTTGGTTTCGGGTTAAAATAAAATAAATGTTCTAGGAAAATAAAATATGCTGGAGCTTTAGCTTAGCTTTCCTCATTGCTATGGCTATAGACACTAACATTAAGTATGTTTTTAATATATGCAGAAAACAGAGGGGGTTTAGACTCTTTTCCTGAGAATTCCAGGCCTCCAGTCTTGACTCAGCTCACAAAAAAACCATCTTTTCTTTTCAAACACCTTTGGCTATAGTCAGCTGTATGACTTTCCTAAGGCTGTCATAACAAAGCACAGCAAACTAGGTGGCTTAGAACAACAGAAATTATTATCTCACAGTTGCAGACTAGAAGTGCAAAATTAAGTAGATGGCAGGACCACACTCCCTCTCTAACCTGTAGGAGGAGAAGCCTCCTGACTTGTCACTTCCAGCTTTTGGTAGCCTCACACATTCCTTGACTTGTGACAGCGTAGTCACAATTTCTGCCCCTGTCTTCACATTGTCTTCTCTCTATGTGTGTCTGCCTCTGTGTCCGAATTTCCCTTTTTTATAAGAATATCAGTCCTACTGGGTTGAAGCCTACATGACCTCATTTTAATTTTATTACCTCTGTACAGACCCTATTTTCAAATAAGGCCACACCGCATTTCAAGGAACCAGGGGCTTGATTTCAGCATATTTATTTTGGGGAGTGGGAACAATTCCAACTGTAATACCAACTGAACCACTCTCTTTTCCCAGTATATTTCATGTGGTTTTTCCTTCATGTAGAGTTGCTGAACTTAACAGATAGAAATACACCAGCCTCAGTTAAATTTAAATTTCACCACACCCATTAGGTGTGAATATACCCATCAAGCTTGAAGCTCTGACTCGGACAGGGCAAAGGCATATATGTAACCTAAACATTTGTATCCCCGTAATATGCTGAAATAAAAAAGAATCAAATTTCAGATAAATAACAAATATTTTTTAATATACATATATCCTCTGTAAGTTGTGGTACATTCCTATACCAAAATTTTGTTGTTCTTTATTTGCAATCCAAATTTATCTAGGATTTTGTCTTGTAACCTTACTTACAGGCCTTTGCCTTCCTTCATTTTGTTAAACTGTCTTTCAGAACCCCCAGTCTAACTTTTGCTTCAAGGGTTGGCTCAAATGCTGCCTACTCCAAGACTTCCCCGATCTCTCCATCTGAAAGTGATTTCTGCCTCTTCCTAATTTTGTCAGAACTTAATATACACTTCACCTGTGATGTCGAGAATGTTCAACCTTGTACTAAAATTATATACATATGTATCTCATCTTCCCTATTAAATAGAAATTATTTGAGAGCTTGTTTGGAGGTTCTAGCAGGGCAGCTTAGCTACTCATATGTCCTTGATCAAAGAACATTCCTCCTCTATCGGGAAAGGTCATCCTCTTCCACCGAGCATGCAGCTTTGGGAGGGACGCACATGGAGCAATGAGGCAGGAAGGAGACACCCGCTTAGCCAGCCAGGTCAGCAATCAACCCTGATGATCAGTGGGATGACAGATGTTTCAGCCAGATCACTCTCACATCCTAGAACTTATTTGAGGGCAGAAAATTTTTATGATTATTTTCTATCTTATTTAACATCTAGCTCAGTTTATTGAGACAGTATGCATTCAGAAAACATTTTGTTCTTATTTGATTTGCTGAAGTAAAACAATGGCAGCACTTAACCAGAAGAGATAGAAATGCATGGAAAAAATTTCCATCCTATAGTGCAATTCAGAGTCTTAACAAAATGCTCCCTGTTTTCTAAAGTACTCCCTCCTCAGCAACTGCTGGTTTGACCTATGCTAACACTTTGTCATTAGGCATAGGCTCCCCATTTCCCTGATTTATTATAAAGGATTAAAGTGCTCACTGGTATTTACTTTTGATGATTTATGCCTAGATTATATTTACAATCAGTGTGGAAGAAATATTGAAGGGTGTATTCACACCAACATTTTTCAGAAACAGCCTGGCTGGGTGTGGATTGGCAGTGCATAATAAAAAGAAGTAGAAAAGCCAGACTCATTTTCAATTGCAATAACCCCATTCGTACTAATTGCAAGATAGAGATGCTCTTTATTCATTCTTTTATTTATTCAGGCAACCAATAAGTCATTATTCACTGAGTTAGTCAAAAAACATGCTTATGTGACCATGAACTTGGTAATGCCTTCAAGGCCTTTCTGACGGTTTGGCATATTTACAAATAAGTTTGAAAAATACCACAATAAGGAGCTTCTTAGATCTTTCATTATATCAATGTGTTTGTGTAATCACAGGTTTAATCCTTGCATGGTTTACTTATCAATACTGTTTGGAAATAAAATCATATTATATTAGGTTTTTACTATGCAAACATATATTCTGAGAATGAAGGTTAGATTTATATGTGTAAATCCATATGCTAATTTATACTATAATAGGTTTTTTGTTATAATTAATATCTTCTAAATGTCACCTTATCAAACTTTTCCCTAAAAAATGATGTGCAAGATGTGGTAATTAATTGGATGTGTCAGTCAGAACTCAGGCAAGCAGAGCCACTGTGAGCATTGTGGAATAAGGAATTTGTCATAGGAATACCCTTTCCCACAATTGCAGGAGTCACTGGGGAAAGAGGATCTGAAAGGAGAAGTTGGATGGTCAAGAAAAGTCACTAGCAGGCCTTCTAAGGCCAGAAACAGCAGTGGCTAGAGTGGAACTGTAAGGAAGAGCTGGTAGAGAGCTCCCTGGAGACTATTTTTCCCATATCTGGGGTCACTACTGGTCAGTAGGACCAGCAGATGGGAAGGAGAGCTGCACCTGGAGTAGAAGAGCATGAGGACAAGCTGGAATCTGCTGGCTCCTTTGCATCTGTCTTTCATATGTGTAGTCTTGCTGACTTTCAAGGCGTAATGGCTGCTTTGCGTCTGACTTCCGAATCTCACATACTTCTCTTTTGGCCAACCCTAATAAGAAAATACACAGGAAAGGGGATTGTGGGGAAGACATTTCCAATTTAGGTAGATTGACACAGGATAAAACTGGCACAATGAAATTTGGGATACACTCCTAAGTTATCAGAAGAGAATGCTTTGTATCTGGTGTCCTAGTTCTAGTCTCAGGTCTGCCGTTAATGGCAGTTGACTTTGGACTAGTGACTTAACACTTTTGGATCCAATTTCTTCACTCACTAAAGGAGAGAGTCTCTCCCAATTTTAAGATTTAAAGAGAACTGTGGCATTCTCAGCTCAATCTTGCTAATATTAATACATGCATTAAAATAGATTTTGTGAAAACATAATAAAGATTATATAGGAGCATAATAAAAACTAGATACACGTCTGGAAAAATTCATTAGTTCCTGTCAGTATCAAAATAAGAACTGTCTAAGGAGACATTATATTCTGTAACTATGAGAGCAAACTTAAAGCAGAAAAAAAAATTCATTTCATTCCAACCTGGAGTTTTCTTTTTTTAAAAAAATTTACTTCTCAATGTCATTTCTCCCCAAATTATATGTTATGCTTTTTTCTAAGAGGTTTTAAATGATTGGTTTTTCTTGCTTTGTAATTTCTTCAGTGTGTTACAAAAGATAAAATTTGCTTTGTTGGTAAAGTTAATTTTTACGTGAATTTAAATAATTAATAGAAAAAACAGTTTTGATAGCACTGAAATGAAATTGTTTTTTCTATAATTAAAGAACATGTATATGTGATATAATTACTTTTGTCAAACATTTAGAAGGCACCTACTAAATGCTAACATTGATGATACAATTATTCAAAGAAACACAAGCAACAGGCTAGCCCAATGCACAAACATCTATATAGATAATTTCAGTATAAGGAGTTGGCTTCTATGATAGCTTTAGTCATGCAATTTCATGAGGGCTCAGAAGAAAGCCAGGAAAGACATCTTTGAAGAATTGGTGTCTGAACTGAGGTGACTCTTTTCCTCTTAGTTTTGTTTGTTTGTTGCAGTTTGATGAAAAGGAGTTATCCTGATGAAGAGAAGAGAATGCAAAAGGTAAATTGCAAGAACATCAAATGAGAAGAGGCTGGAGAAATATTGCTCAATGCTGGAAAAGTGTGCCAGGCATTGGGCTAAGCACTTTATTTAGCCCAAATAAGAACCCCATGAATTAGAACTATTAAGTTATTTTGTGAATGTCAGATGCAAGAGAAGCATAGGCACAAATCCTAGCTGGAGAGGCAGAGAGGGGCTGGGTTATACAAGGTCTTCATCTAGCAGATAAGCTCAGGCTTGTTTTCTGAAGGAAGAGATAAAAAAGTATTTGGTACAAGTTTGGCATAGTTAGATATGTGTTTTCAAGCTTTCTGACAGGTATTTGGAGCATGAATTTGAAATGGGTTGAAGCCAGAAGTGTGGGAACCAATGAAAATGTAATAGCAATAATCTAGGCCTTCCTTAGGAGAGTGATGGAAGAAATGGAAATATTTAGAAAATATTTTATTACATAGTCTGATTAAAAACATATGACTGTAGGGAAATCAAATTTAGTCATCCTTTTCACCATTAAAATAGTTGTGGATCTTCATACCTTATCTCATATAAATTGTTAATAAAATTAGATATCAGTTTCAATCATTTTTTGGAGCTTGGGTGCTCATTTTCTGTGTTATCAAGCTTCAAAGTACTTGAACAACATAGTTCATGTCACAGACACTACGAATAGCAAACCCCACATTTTTGTCCCTTCTTCGTTATTAGAAGAACTATAATGGGGCAGAAATCCACATGGCTGAAAATAAAACATTTTATTTATTCTCCACTATTTCTTATAGTAGTAAGTGGTTCTGTGACATCATTCTGATTAATGAGATATGAGTGGGAGTCTACTGGAATTTCTGGGAAGATTTTGTTATCATGATAAATATACTACCTTTATTTTCCTGCCCGCAATCTAAATATATGACACTGATTTTCCTGCCCGTAATCCAGCTGCAATGGCCAGACATGTAGTAGCCATTTTGTGACCACTTATGAAGAATGGTAAAGTGAGAAGATAGAGGGAGACGGGTTGTTTGAACATTTACACCAGCTTTCAATTGCCAAGCTCAGGCTTCTCATTATTTGAGAAAATAAATCGCTCTGTTGGTTAAACACTGTGCATGGTTTTTATTATACACAGCTGAATACATTCTGACTTCTCATTATAATTGTGTTACCTTCCTCAAAAGGCAATCTTAAAAGTAGCAGAGTCATGAAGAGATGGTGCTATAAGTTATTTCCTAAGTTTATCCAGTCAATTCATCCTGACGTCCTCCAAGCAACTGAGCAGTTTATGGGGGAAAGAGTAGTACTCTATAGAGAATATAAACATTTGCTTTTTTTAGTAGGTGAAATCTTTCAGTAACTTTTCTCACTGACAAATTATAAGAAGAAGATATGAAAATATTTTGTCTCACTTTGTGAATTTATGTTTAATGGTAAGAAGAAAAGAGTTAAGGTAGAAGCCTGAAAGGAAAGGCCAGAAAGGGCCTAAAACATTCACTAGGCAAGACCGACTTTTACCACGTAGTCAGAATCATGTCAAGAGAAATGCCAATAAGTAAAATAGAGAATGAGATCAAGTTAACCCATTTCTTTCCTGAACTGGAAAGCATACTTTAAGCAAATGGTTGACAAGCAATTATCTTATATAATTTTCTTAAAAGACCTTGAGGCACAGAATTTCCTTAGAGATCATTTTCAAATTTTTATTCATTTTTTAGTAGCATTTTTACGTAGATCCCAGAAGTCACAGGACAAGAAAACATCATTGATGGCTTACATGCAAAGTGGAACACACTGTTTGTTGTAGATTAAAATATATGATCCCTCAGTAGTAAAAGTATGTGCAAATCTGTTTAAAAAGACACAACCAGGACAAACTTAAGCAATTTGAACTAAAACAAACAAAAAAGGCATTTAAATAACACAGATAAATGGAGTCTTTTCAACAAATGGTACAGGAGTAATTGGACATCTACATGTAGAAAAATGAATCTTGACATATAATTTATACTTTTCATAAAAATTACCTTAAAGTGGATCATAGTCCTAAATGTAAAACATGAAATGATAAAATTTCTGGAAAATAACATAGAATTAAATCTGGGTGACCTTTTGTGTGGTGATGAGTTTTAGATATAACATCAAATTCATAACATCAAATGATTTATGAAAAAAAATTTATAAGGTGGATTTTATTATAATTAAAAACTTCTGCTCTGCAACAAACACTGTGAATAGAATGAAAAGTTAAGCCACATACTGGGAGAATATATTTGCAAAACACTGATGTAATAAAGGACATATCCAAAATTTACAAAGAACTCTTAAAAACTCAACACTAAGAAAACAAACAACCCAATGTAAAAATGGTCAAAAAATCTGAACATATACTTCATCAAACAATATATAAAGATGACAAATAAATATATGAAAAGATGTTCAGTATCATATATCATAAGAAAATTGCAAATGAAATTAATAAGATACCAATACATACCTATTAGAATGGATAAAATCCCTACAACTCACAATACTAAATGCTGGAGAAGATGTAGAGCATTAGAAACTCCCAATTGTTTTGGGGAATGTAAAATGATATAGTCACACTGGAAGACAGTTTGGCAATTTCTTGCAAAGCTAAACATAGTCTTACTATGCCATCCAACAATCATACTTCTAGGTATTTGTCCATTGGATTTGAAAACTTTTGTCCACACAAAAACCTGCACAAAAATGTTTATAATAGCTTTATTCATAATTGCCCAAACTAGCAGAAACCAAGATATCCTGAAATAGGTGAATGGAAAAACGAACTGTGGTACATTCATACAGTGGAGTACTATTATAAGCAATGAGCTACCACATCATGAAAAAACATGAAGGAAAAGCAAATGCATATTGTCAAGTGAAAGAAGCCAATTTGAAAGGCTTCATACCATATGATTCCAACTATATGACATTCTGTAGAAGGCAAGACTGCAGATACAGTAAAATGATATGTGGTTGGCAGGAGCTTAGAGATGTTGGAAGGAAAGATGAATAGGTGGAACACTGGAGATGTTTAGAGTGGTAAAACTATTTTTTATGCTATAATTACAGATACATGATATTACACATTTGTCAAAATCCACAGAATTGTATAATACAAAGAATGAACGTTAATGTAAACTGGGGATTTTAGCTCATAATAATGTGTCAATACTGGTTCATTAATTGTAACACATGTACCCTACTAATGTAAAATATTGATAATATGGGAAATTTTGCACAGGCTAGGAGAGTATATGGGAACTCTTTGTACTAGCTACTCATTTTTCTGTAAATCTAAAACTGTTTTATAAAATAAAGAGTCCATTACTTTAAAAATCCCAATTTTAAATGTTAGAGCAGTAATTTAATGTAAGTAACATCAGCAATTGTCAACAGGTTACTATAAAAGTAAAGAACTAACATTGATCAACTTAAAGTTGTGTTCTTTCACTATACTTGCAAATTCTTACAAAAAACCTTGAGGAGAAAGACATATTCTAATTTTTATAAATTAAAGCCATAAGTCTCAGAGTTACTGATAATTGCCTAAGATCACACACCTAGGAACTATGGGAAGTAGGCCCAAATCCAGCTACTTTTGATAGTAAATCCCAAAGCTGTCTGAATATACCACAGTTTGGTAGTTATATACTTGGGCTCCGGACTGAGCAAACTTTACTGCACATCTCAGCTCTGCCACTTCCCCTCTAGGTAACCATAGGCAAATTACTAAGCTCTGTAAACATCAGTCTTCTTATTCTCAAAGTAACTTAATAATAGTTCTCCTTCATGGGAATATTATTGAAAATAAATGAAGTTCTTAACCAAATGCCTGTAATACAGTCCATGGTCAATATAAAGTTCTCTGCTATCATCATCATCATCATCATCATCATAATCATCATCATCATCACCTGTACCAGCGGCAATGGTGAATTAATAAGCTAAGGAGCTCTTGAGTAGAAGAGCATATATGTGGAAGAGTTCACAGTTACCAAAAGTGGAAAATGAATTTTTACAAAGGAACAAGATGCAAGGGTGGCCATAGCTGGAATAGGCTGGGGTCATGCTATTTTTCACCTTTCTTCTTTCCCTCAGCATCCTTATGTAGGCGGTCAGGGGAAAAATAGAACTTACGGAGCTATGACTTTAAAGGGAAAGAATCATAAAAGAACAGCTCTAGAGGGGGTGGATGTGAAGCAAGAAAACTTTCTTTTTCCCACTTGACCCCGGTGCTAAGTGAGTATGGTAGGAAGGATTCATCAAAGTAACAAGAATGTTATCTTCTGGGCTTTTTTTTAGCAGGAGCATCCAGAAATGGCTTCCCATCTTGCTGCTTCCTCAAATCCTGAGTATGACTGGCAGTTTGAAGTTCTCAGAATAATTATTAAATAGACTTAAATTTTAAAGAAGTTTCAGATGAATTCCTGATATCTAAAGTGAAGTTTCTGAAGTAGTGGTGACCATTTCAACCTGGACATAGGCTGTATATGCAATGCCTGGCAGATAGTAGGTGCAGGTCTTGAATAGATGAAGGATAACTCCCCTATCCTCATCCCAGCAAGGTTGCTTTCTCTGATGTGCCCTTAGAAATAACTGTCCTTTACTCATCTTCCTTCCATTGTCTCGGGATAACTGAGCCAAACTTTGGAAGGATTGATGACCTCCTGAATTTCTGTAGTTATATGTGGCCTCAAAACAAGACCTAAAAGGTAGGTAGGCAAAAGGTTAATGACTGTCTTCTCTGGACCAAAGAAAGCAGATTATTTTCTCGAATTCCTATTGTTAAGATTTTAAAAATATGAGTGAAGCCCAGAAATGAGCAGAAATTGAATTGGAATCTTTGTGTGATCTAAGCTCTCTTTGGGTGTGGCGTTAGTCATAGAATTGGGGAAAGTGAAAGGAGAAATAGCACCTGGAGTATATGGTATTGCTTTAATTAACAGCACAAAGTATATGACACTATTGTGACTGAGCTAGCTAAACAGGGCTATAACAAGTAGCCAAAAAAAGAGATATTTCTTGGTGGTTTGTACTAATCAGTCAGTTCTTTTGAGATAAAAATGTTCATTTGTTTTGGTATGATGGTAAAGTGGCACAATTTAACTTTGATAATATGCATCAATTTTCATCAATTATTGGACACATTTGTTTTTCCTCCCATTTTCACATCTCTAAAACTAGAATTGGTCTCATAATTGATGGCATCTTACAATAATCATACTATTTTTCCCTTGTTTAATGGGAAAATAATGAAACTTATACATGAGTCTGTTAGAATCATTGAAATATTATGTGAAGAACTAACTCAGTAGTTTTCATTTTTTTCTCATATGATCATTTTTTCCTGTATTCATTAAATATGCATTAATTAACCAATAGCATGACAAGATCTGTCTATACTTTATGTTGAATTAAAGATAAAATAGGCTTTCCTTTCAAAGAACTTTCTGCTGAGCAAGGCAGACTTGTGTACAAATAAAAACAAAAAATAATAAGGGCTTGAAATAAGGCAGCAACAGTGAGGATGAGAAACATCATTTAGATGTGGAAAATTGGTAAGAAGATATAATTGAGATGGGGCTGGTCAGTGTGCTTTGGCAGAAGTTTGGCAATGGTGTGAATTTCCAAAACAGGGAATACAAGAGGAAAGCAGTTTTGTTTAAAAACCAGATGAGTTTTAGATAACTACCAAACATCTGGGAGTTGATGTGAGGGACTGAACCTAAGGAAGGAGTCCTGGGATGGTCATACAGATGTGTGAATCATTGGTGTGTAGTTCGCAGGTGAAGCTTTGGGTATCTGCTAAATTGCTCAAGAAAAACTTACAGAGTAAGAGAAAGTCAAGAATAGAGCTTTAGGGAGTATCTGAACAGAAGTGATCAGAGAAAGAGGTAACTTGAGAAGGTGGTCTCTAAGAAGCCACAGCAGAGAGTTACAGAAGTAAGTATTACTGCAGAAAGGTTGAGTGAGATGGGTCCACAGTGCCTATTATATGTAGAGATTGAAATGACGCTTGTGTTTGTTATCATTAAAAGCATTCTCTGGGGTAGTATTTACCAGTACTTCCTTAGTTTTTATTAAGCAATCATGGAAAAATTACTATGTGAAGAATATATTTTCATCTGTTCAAATTGCTGTGGAAGATTTTGTTTTATATGTTACATGTTGTGTCTTGTAACAAATTGAAATTGAATTCCTCCAAGAATTTAGGGCAAGAAAAGTTTCTATCATTTGTAGAACCATTACATTCCCTTAATCAGATGGTGAGAATGTGTGATTTATTATTTCATTTTTTCTTTTGACTGCCAGAAGGGCAAAGCTAAAGATAATGCTCAATCACCTTCTGACTTGAGATTTCAGGTAGAATTACCTCTATATCCCTTTTGCTATCTTCTGGTCTCCTTTTGTCTTTATTTTTTATTGTCTTGTGTGCTTATTATAAGCAATTTCAAATACATATTGGAAAGATGGAAAGTATAAATTATATATGAATAAAAATAAATAAAAACACAACCATCATGATGTATTTTAGAATTCATTTGATTTTTCTACTAAAATAAGGTCAGGGGCATGAGTTAGTAGTTAATATTAATGTGCAGAAATGAAGGCTTGCATTGTTGGTCTCCCTTTGTGTGATCTGTGACAGCAGCTCTTTATTCAAACTATTTTAAGAGTTGAGCTCATATCACTAATGATTCAGGTACACTAATCAAATAATAAACCCCAAATCCACATTGATTTCAATCTCTATTCAGGACACTAGGGAAAATAATCAGTGTTTGCTGAAGGAATGAGGAAAATTGGAGGGGAAATAAATGTTATTTTTAAAACCCCTTTGGAATATATTACATATGGAGGAAAATTTGACAGCTATTTTAAAGGTAATTGAGAGCTTCTCTTAAAAATATCATATTCCTCATTACTGATGACAATTATACCATAAAATATTTAGAGATTTTAGTATAAAAATAGTGTTTTTCTTAATTATTTTAAGAATATTACTTATGTTTATCTTATTGATGATTAGGAAGAATTAGAAATATCTTAATTTCTTGCAGAGTTCTTATGGAATATGCCTTAGGTCGCTGTGATCAATTTGCAATGGCATTGCTAATGAATTTAACAAAACTGATATAGGAATAGAGGATTACCTAAAAATGGTGAAAGTCATATTTTTAAGAATTCACAAGATGCCAGGCCCTGCGCAAACAATTTTATGTACATTGTTATATGAAATCCTCACACCAGAAGGATTAATTTTCTTGTTTTTCGTATGAATAATTTGAAGCTTAAATTGAAGCTTAGAAAGGCCACTTAGCCCAAAGCGACAGAGTTAGGATTTAAATCTACATTTTTTTTTTATTTCAGAATATTATGGGAGTATAAATGTTTAGGTTACATATGCTGCCTTTGCCCCACCTGAGTCAGAGTTCAAGTGTGTCCATCCCCCAGGTGGTGCACACAACACCCATTAGGTGTGAATAAATCCATTCCCCCTCCCCTTCCCCACCTGCCTGACACCCAATGAGTATTACTACTATATGTGCACATAAGTGTTGATTAGTTAATATCAATGTGATGGTGAGTACATGTGATGCTTGTTTTTCCATTCTTGTGATACTTCACTTAGTAGAATGGGCTCAAGCTCTATCCAGGATAATATAAGAGGTGCTAGATCACCACTGTTTTTTGTGGCTGAGTAGAACTCCATGGTATACATATACCACATTTTATTAATTTACTCACGTATTGATGGACACTTGGGTTGTTTCTACATCTCTGCAATTGTGAATTGTGCCACTGTAAACATTCTAATGCAGATGTCTTTTTTATAGAATGTCTTTTTTTCCTTTGGGTAGATGCCCAGTAATGGGATTGCTGGCTCAAATGGTAGTTCTACTTGTAGCTCTTTGAAGTATCTCCATATTACTTTTCCATAGAGGTTGTACTAGCTTCCATTCCACCAACAGTGTATGAGTGTTCCTGTCTCTCTGCATCCATGCCAACAGTTATTGTTTGGGGATTTTCGATAAAGCTAATTCTCACTAAATTAAATAATATCTCATTGTGGTTTTGATTTGCATTTCCTTGACCATTAGAGATGCTGAACATTTTTTCATATGTTGCTGGCCATTAGTCTACCTTCTTTAGAAAAGTTTCTGTTCATATCCTTTGCCCACTTTTTAATGGGGTCATTTGATTTTTTCTTGCTTATTTTCCTGAGTTCTATATAGATTCTAGCTATCAGTCCTTTTCCAGATGTGTAGCATGCAAATATTTTCTCCCATTCTGTAGGTTGTCTGTTTGCTCTCATGACAGTTTCCTTGGTTGTGTAGAAGCTTTTTAATTCGATCAGGTCCCATTTATTTATTTTTTGTTGTTGCTGTGATTGTCTTTGGTAGTTTTCTTCATAAATTCTTTCCCTAAGCCAATATCTACTAGAGTTTTTCCAACATTCTCTTCTAGCATTCTTGTACTTTCATGCCTTAAATTTAAATCTGTTATCCAGTGTAAGTTGATTTTTGTGAGAGGGGAGAGGTGCGGATTCTGTTTCAGTCTTCTACACATGGCTATCCTATTTTCCTAGCACCATTTATTGAATAAGGATTCTTTTCCCCAATGTATATTTTTGTCTGCTTTGTTGAAGATTAGATGGCTATAGGAGGATGGTTTTACATCTGGGTTCTCAGTTCTGTTCCATCGGTCTATGTCTCTGTTCTTGTACCAATATCATGGTGTTTTAGTTACTATAGCCCTATAGTATAGCTTAAAGTCTGGTAAATTGATGCCCCCCAGTTTGTTCTTTTTGCTTAAGGTTGCTTTTGCTATATGGGTCTTCTCTGGTTCCATACAAAGCATAAGATTATTATTTCTAGATCTGTAAAAAATGATGTTGATATTTTAACAGGGATTGTATTGAATCTGTAGATAACTGTGGGTAGTATAGACCTTTTAACAATGTTGATTCTTCCAATCCATGAGCATGACATTCATCCAGTTTGAGCACGCCTTAACTTACAATTTTAATTATTATGTTTTGCTCACCTGGAATACATCCTGATGTCACTTCAAAAATGTAATTATTCCTTAATTTTTACCTATTTTACCATTTAAATATGTACAAATTTATTTTATAGTATTCATTAATATTCATATATAGTTCAGATTGTTTCTGGTTTATTTTGAACTATTGCAAATACCTAATGCAGGGGTTTCTAGCACAGTACAATGAGGAGGTCACCATATTCTATCTTCAAAAAGCAACTATAAAACTGTAGGTGAAAGGAGTAACAGCACCTGGAGTATATGATATTGCTTATATAACAACATAAAGTATATGACACTATTGTGACTGAAAATAAGCTAAACAGGGCTATAACAAGTAGCCAAAAAAGAGAGATTTCCTGGTGACCTAAAACTGTAGAAGGTTTTCAAAACTTACTATTTCTACTACCTAGAATTTGGCCAATGACTTAAGATAAATTGAGAGCCACTTGATAGTGAAAATATACTAAACTTTAGATAAGAAGAGTGGAAATCCAAGGTGTTCTTACAGGTAGCTGTATCTATTTATTAATAAATAGCAAAATGGCATATGCAAATCCAACCATACCAATAACATAAAATGTGAATGGGTTAAGTGCCCAAATCAAATGCAGAGAGTGTTAGACTGAAAACAGAAAGAATAAGATCCAATTATATGCTGTTATAAGAGACATGTTATAGATTCAAAGACCCAACTAAGTTCAAATTAAAGGAACATTAAAAAACATATCATACAAACAGTAACTATAATTGATCTGGAATGACTATATTAACATCAGAAATAATAATAATTGACTCTAAGACAAACATATTGCTAAAAATAAAATAAATATTTTATAATAATAAAAGCATCAATTTTTAAGAAGATATGACAACTATACTTATATACACACACCTAACAATAGAACTTCAAATATGTAAAGCAAAAACTAACAGAGTGAGGAAATTGGGGCAGAGTAAGATGGCTGAATAGAAACCCCCAGTGATTGTCCCTCCACATGAACACCAAATTCAACAACTTCCCACACAAGGAAGCACCTTCAGAAGAACCAAAAATCAGGTGAGTAATCATACTACCTGGTTTTACTAGGAAAAAGACACTGAGGAGGGCAGAAAAGACAGTTTTGTACTGCCTACTCTAAACCTCCTCCATCTACTGCTAGAGTGCTATAAGCACACTCAGTAGAAAGAGAAGCTGTGAGCTTGGGCAAGGGAGAGAGAATTGATTGTGGGACTTTGCTGGAACACAGGGCTATCCAATCATAGAGGAACACAATACAGGGCAGAATACTGACAGTGCCCACAGAGGAACAGTTAGTCCAGCTCAGCCAGAGAGGGAAATCCTTCAACGTGAAACTCGCGTTCCAGCTAGCCCCAACACTAACAAAAAGAGGCCTGGTGTTTGGACTAAATTCGTAAGACAGTGAGGTAACAAGGCTGCAGTCCTTGGACAATTCCTGTTGCTATGCTGGCTCAGAGCCAGTGGGCTTGGAATGCACATGAACCACTGAGACACCAGTAGCAGTGGCCAAACTAGTGCCTGTATCACCCCACCCCAATTGCAAGGCAGAGTGGCTCAGGAAGAATCATTTTTTCACTTGGGAAAAGAAATAGAAGAGTTCAGAGAACTTTGCTTTGCAAATTGGATACCATCTCAGCCACAGTAAAATAAAGTGCCAAGCAGACACCTGAAGGCCCTGGATGACATTTCAACATCCACCTTGAGCCAGAAGGAAACACACTGCCTTGACGAGTGACCCAGTTCTGGCAGGATTTACCACCTGCCAACTAAAGAATTTTTGGGTTTTGAATAAACACCAGAGGTAGCCAGGAAGTAGTCACCATGGACTTTGGGTGAGACTGGGCTGGTGAAGACCTAGCTGCAGTGGCCATATGAGAGTGCCCACATCATTTCTCCCCCAACTCCAGCATGTCCACCAAGAAGGTTCCATTAGGAGTCTGCAAGAGTAACAGTGTTACAAGGCTTAGTTACATAAAAATTTATGAATTCATAATGACACAAAAAAAAACTTGTTGCAACTGTTGAAGATTTTTGGTGCACTAATTCATCATTATGAAAACTAATACCTGTTTCAGTGGTACTTTAGAGTGAATAGAATAAGAAGTTTTTCACAGAATCATTTCTATTAATTAATGCAGATAGTGCCATATAAAATCACCATCATCAAATGGGTCTAGGCTTTTATTATCAATGGCTACTAAAACCATTAAATGACAGGTCGACAAGAAACTTATTAAAGGAAAACTGGGCTTTCATCAACTGAACCTACTGATTAATCTTAACATCTCCAAAGAGAGAAATCCAGCATTACGTACCTCCTGAAGTGATCTTCTGGAAAGGACACAACACAATCTGTGTTGATTCTTGATGAAAGAAATGATATCAAATCAAATCAAACCTCTTCAATATATCTACTGGTTTACATGAAATACAGGAAATAGTTTCCTATTACATGACACTGCATGGATATAATCATCCAAATCCATGAGAATTTCTATGGGACATATGCTCCACTTTTTCCAACAAATAAATATTATTTTTAAAAAGTGGGTAATAGAAGAAGCTGCTATTTATTTTAAAAAGAGCCTTATCAGAGTCACATCAATCAAATGCCACATGGGAAACTTGTTTGAATTCTCATTGTAATTAACTCTAAAAGGATGTTTTTGACATAATCAGGGAACTAAATATACCATTTGGATATTAATTGTTGTTAATGAATTAAAATAATTGTAGTTTGGTCTATAACATCTTTTTATCAATGATAATACTGAAGCATGTACAGGTGAAATGATATCATACCTGGGGTTTGCTTTAAAGCAAACATGGAGGGCATAGGCAAAATTCTTGATAATTGTTGAAGCTAGGTGGTGGGTACATGAGGGTAATTATGCTCTTCTCTCTACTATTAACATTTTAAAAAATATTAATAAAAAGTTTAAAAGAGTTTTGCTTTGATAACCAATTCTCTTCAAAGGGAAGTGGTAAATAGGTTTTAGGCAGAAATTATGTCTTGCAGTCTTAAAAATTTCTGATCTGTCTTTCAATGCTCCTGGGACTGGCCATCACCATTGGCCACTTTAAGAACCAGTATATTAGGATAATTGTCATGCTCACTATTTCTACTTTACATGTAGTTGTTTATTTTAATATTTAAACAGTTCTTAGAGCTAGTGTGGCAGATATGACTGGTTGACAAGATCATTCACAGTCCCCTTTCATAGTGTAGATTTGTGTTTGGAAGCTTTAGGGGCTACATTTCCAGCTCTATTCATATCCACATATGGTCATATGACTAGTTTTTGTCACTGGAATTTCAATGAGAATGATGATTATCACTTTGTGCTAAGTAGGTTAAATATTGTTGTGCAATGCTCATATTTTCTCTTCTTTTCACCTGCCTTCTCATCTGTCATTAGGATTACAACAGGACAACCTTGAGGCCACAGGAGGTGGAATTATGAGATGCAGTCAGCCTGAGTCTTTGAGTCACTGTGAGAAGGGTTTACCTTAAAGATCTTCCCAACCAGAAAGAGTTACATTGAAATTTATATCAGCAAGAAATCAACTTACTCTGTCAAGTCATGGAAATTTGGGAGTGGGTTGTTACAGTAGATTGCTAATCATGATTAATATAATTATGTGTTATTATCTCCATTTTAAAATAAGGAAACCAAGATGGAAAATGCTGAATAACTTGCCCCTGGAATAACAACAGTAAATAAGAGCCAGAAGCCAAATCTTGGTCTACTAATCCTTAAGATTTGTTCTTAACCACCACACTGTGTCAAAACCTCTGTTAATAAGGCTTTTTGGCTTATGACTTAGCATTCCTATTACATCATACATTCCTATTACATCATATCTTAAGTTCCTCTCTTCAAACTCTGGATCACAATGTCAAATTCCTCCTTACCCTATGGCTAAGGCTTCCCAAATCCTATCCTTTCTGAGTGATTTTTTTTTAAACTGTGGCCTGATCTGGTCCCTCAAAATGATTTGGCCATGAAAATGCCCCACCTTTAAGAACTTGGGCTTTTGGTCCAAGTAAAGGCTTTTTTCTCTCGAAAAGCTTTTCCTGGGAAAACACACTGCAATCAGCTAGTTATTTTATAAATAACTACTTAGACCAATTATTCCTAACATTGTTGAGACCAGTAGTTCTCAAAGAGTGGTCCTCAGCCAGCTGCGTAAGCATCATCTCAGAACTTGCTAGAAAGGCAAATTCTCAGAGCGCAGCACAGACATTCTGAATCAGAAACTCTGGGAGTTGGGCCCAGCACAATCTGTGCTTTAATGTGTCCTCCAGGTATTTGTGATGTCCACTAAAAGTCAACAACCATTACTTTACTCATCCACTCTAAAGCACTTATTGTCGTTAACACAACCAAATGAAACAAAACCAAACAGAAAACTGCTCTGTTCCTCTGTAGTCTCTGTAATCATGTTATATTTTTTGATCAACCTTACAAAGCCACTAAATGCTTTTATCAGTATATGGACATTATAGCTTGCCCGCCATACCTGTGAATCTTCTTACAATTATTGCACCTTTCTCCTACTTTCTTTTTTGTCTAAACACTTTTTTTATTTTTGAAATTTTCTTCTGATTTACTTCCTCCTTCCATTCTGCTTTTTATTTTATTGTTGTTGCTTCTCCCTGCATTCCCATTTGCTTTGCACTTTTTTTGTGCACTAAATTCAGACTCCATTTTGCTACATTTATTTCATTTTCACTGTCTACCCTTCTACCTTACTTTCATTTGTTTCTCCATAAAGAGTGCACATTGTAGGGTCACCTACTTCTTAAGGACAAATCTCAAACTATGGACATCGTTAAGGCATCCCCAACTTTACCTCCTGACCATTTAGGCCATGAATATCCTTTGTTATAGCTCAACAATGCCTATTTTTCTTCTTTGTTTAAAATGGAAACAGAGAGGTGCAGAGAGTATGCTTAATTCTAATCCTTACTTCATAGCACAGTATCATTGGACTACACAAAGTTCCTCCCATTAAATTACATATTTATTTTTTCCCAATTACTCACCCTTATTTTTCCTCCTTTAAAAAGGAACCACATCTGTTGGGTTTGATATCTTTGAATTTTTACTTTGTAAAGTATATTATTTTTACATTTATTTATTTTCAATTTACATAAATTATATTGTTTTAAAAATACCTCATCCTATTTATTTTCAATTCACACTATTTTTAATTGCTCTCTCTGCTGCTCAGTATAGATCTAGTTTGTGGTTTCTAGATTTTGGATAGTGCTCCATGGTGTACACCACCACATTTTACTTATCTTTTCCTCTACTCACTGGCAAGAGCAGGGCTACTTATCTTACCGTGGAAATGTCGTTTGTTTGCATAGAAAATAATAGCTCTTGGCAGAGTGCAGCAGGAGGCCCATCACGCTTGTGGGCAAAACAAGACCCGGCTCTGTGGTACTTCTTGGTTTCCACCTGTGAATATGTCACAGCTCCAAATTGTAAAGATTTATCTGCTTTTTATTTTTAGTTTTGTTTCCCACTAAACATGAGATGCCTTGGTATATCTTTTTTCTCTTCATCCTGAAATGAAGAGTACAGTGGATCATTCTTCCCTTTTCTTATTTTATTTAACAGAGTTCTATAGATCTATTTTGCCCTCCCAGTGGTGAATAGATACTTTCTATGTTTGGTTAAATGCTGACTTTCATAAGAAACATATCTCCAACACAATTTTTAATAGTAAATTCTTGTGAAATTGGAATCACTCTTGTGTGTTCCACAGGAAAGAGTTAAGAAATAC
This sequence comes from Avahi laniger, assembly GCA_963575035.1. Lineage (NCBI taxonomy): Eukaryota > Metazoa > Chordata > Mammalia > Primates > Indriidae > Avahi > Avahi laniger. The sequence goes on along the minus strand of CAUYSK010005747.1, from coordinate 62,232 downwards.
AATTTCATCTAAAATAGATATTGCACTTCATCAAAATGAAAAACTTTTATGCACCAAAGGCACTATCAATTGAAGTAAAAAGGCAACATACAGGAGGCAGAAAATATTTGAAAATCATATATCTGATAAAGGATTGCTAAAAAAAGAGAACTAAACAAAGAAATAATCAATGACTTTACAAAATTACATAGATAATTGGTAGAACTAGACATTGATTTCAGGTTTTCTGGCACAAAAGGAAATAAATCGTAATTTCAATTATGTGGACATTCTTGATAATTTTTTAGATATTTTCTATCTGATTATTGCTCTATCATCCTACCTTATTGAATATATTAGGTATTAAAATATTTGAGAAGAATAAAATTTTAGGGTAGCGTGACCAAATGGTAGTCATCCTTGTACAACAGTAAATTTAGGGTGATAAAAAAATTCTTTTATTTGTCAATTCGTGGAGCAGTTTCTAGCTGCAATGGTTAATTATTGCTCTTTTCTCTCTGTTTTTTCTTAACTTGAATATTGATAAATTTAACTGGAATATTACGAATGAATGTGTCTATTTGTTGTCCACTCTTCAAAAGATCACCAAAAAATCAACTGGTTAGGCAAAGCTCAGTTTGTTAGTTCTACTACAGTAACAGGTCTTAGACAGGTGTTTAATTCCCTAACAGAGTCTCAATAATGTCTCAAAGAGAAATGCAAACAAAGATATTTATAAAGTTATGAGGTCCAATTCAAGTGGTTTAGAGTCATTTTAGGCAGAAAATTGATTAGGCTCAGCAGATTTTATGGGATAATAATTTAAGGTTGGTGGATATAGTAAGGTGAGAGTGTTAAAGTTAGTCTTAGATAAACTGTTGTTCGATATGCAAGCCGTTTGCCAGGTGAGCAATATATTGTCTTGAAAGGAGAGCTGTTTGCTCAGATAAGCAAACTATTTTTCCCAGACAAATTGGTTGCAGAAATTTTCTAAATCAGTTGCATTGTTTTATTGGTCAACAAATATTTCTAAACAAAGATTTCATAGAAAATGTAGTTATGTCATAGGTGACACAGGTGGCCTCAGTTCTCTGTCCTAATTGTTAATCTAAGTGTATGTAATTGGTCTTAATGCCCTTCCCTCCCAGGATCATTCTTCAGCTTGAGTTGAGGAAGTTGTCAAAAGAGATGTGTACCATTGGTTTAGGTACTGGGATCATGTACCTACTTTCCAGTGGTGGTGATTGCAGTCTCTAAAATAGGCATCACATTTTCCTGTTTTTGTTTTGTTTTGTTTGTTTTGTTTTGTTTTGTTCTGTCTTCTTGTTTTTGTTGGATAATTTTTTAAGAACAATTTGATGGATCAGCAGTGGCACGATGGCATTTAAAACTCTAGAGATCACCACTGAGGATTATATACAGACAAATACTAACAGAATGTTTATGATCAGGATTTGTAGTTTCCTTCTAAACCAGAAGCCAAGTGTCTAAGTGAAGTCAAGAAAACAAAATTCATCCCCAATCTGAAGAGTTTTACAGAAATAGCTATTTGAGTATACTATTTGAGTATATTAGGAGGGGTTCCTACTAATAGAATCAATCAGATGAATATATTATACAACAAGCTTTATCATAAGGAATGTGATCATGCAAATATGGAAGCTGACAAGTCCCCAAATCCACAAAGTGAGTCAGCAAGCTAACGACCCAGGAGAACTGATAGTGTAGTTCTAGACCAAATCTGAAGACTGGAGAACCAAGAGAGCGCCTGTTGTTGTTCCAGTCCAAAGGCGCAGGCAGATTAAAGATCCAGGAAGAACCATTGCTTCAGTTGGAGTCTGAAGTCAGGAAAAAGCTGATGTTTGAGTCTGAAGACAGTCAGGCAGGAGGAATCCTCTCCTAAATAGGGGAAGGTCTGCCTTTTTGTTTTATTCAGACTCTCAACTGATTGAATGAGGCCCAACTCACATTAAGAAAAATAATATACTTTACTCAGTCTACCAGATTTAAATGTTAATCTCATAATCTCAACCAAAAAGATCATCACAGAAACACTCAGAATAATAATTGATAAATACCTGGGCACCTCGTGACCTAGTCAAGTTGACAAATACAATCCACCGTCATAGAAAGTATAAATCAAATTACTTAATTTTATTACTTTTTTTGGTCAGATATTTTTTCATAACAGTTAAGATACATATTTAGGGATGTAAGTATACCATTCTTTTCCTAAGATAGCACATATTCCTCTTGGAAAAACTAGTATTATATCTAAAGTGGTCTATTTTAATTTACTTCCTGTCTAATTTTATGAAAATTGCAAGTGAGAAATTGTATGAATTTTTGACATTTTATTTTCTGTTCTACTTTATAGCATAGGGACTAACTACAAAATTTGAGGGACCCAGTGCAAAATGAAAATTTGAAGCTTTCTTTACAAAAAGTTGGGGAAAATAGTGAAGTTAAAGATACTAATATAAAACATAATAGGAGTAGGAATAATAAATACATGAATAATAGCTCATGTTGATGCTCAATATGAGTACCAATGCCAGATTGTTCTGTTTTAAAGTGAATTTAAATTTAAGAGGCAATTGCAACTTGGTGTTTGTGGCTGTCCAGCATGGGAAGAAATTAGGTCATAAGAAGAGATAGGAGTAGAGGGTACTGAAGTAGCATAGGAGAGGGAAAGAAGATAAGTGGGATAAAGACTATTATGTTCAAAATGTAATTTGGGGGATATAAAATAGGTACATTTGAATTTTTTACATTTTCATGTATCTTGGCCAAGAACTCTTTATGGGAAACAGTTTTAGAATCTGAATTTATTTGGGGAGTTTCTTTGCACAAAGTAAAATTCATTCAATGAATATTTTCATTTTTACTTCCTTTTTGTTCAAAGGAGCCTCTCATAAGAGTACACTTATTAATATTAAAAGTTATTTTAAATATCCATAGGATTCTTAATTAACTTTGACAAAATCATGCCATTTAGGTAGATAAGAATGAGAATTCTATTTATAGGACAACCAAATCCCATGTAAGATATAGGAATCTGGCCCAGAGGGGATATCAACTTACACTGAGATGAGCCCATGAGTGTCTGCCAGTGGTTGGTAAAATAAGTTGGACTTCCAACCTGATAAGTCTATTGGAGAGACCAACTGGATTTTGAAAAATGGGCATTTCTTTGTGAATGGGCTGTTTCAAGAAGAGATCTTATTCAGAATCACACTCTCATGAAAAAAAAAAAAGACAAGACCCAAGAAAGTTCTTAAAAGATATTGGTAGGTGTCTCAAGGCAATGTGTGTCCTATGAGGGCACTAGTGTGAGCCTTTCTGGCTTTGTGAACCCTTGGAGTCTGCTCAAGTGGTGAACTTGTCATCTGTTCTCTTTTCTATGAACTTCTATGTAGACTTACCACAAAAGGTAACAGCAATAAGGATAATCAATAGTGTTACCAATCACTAAGCAGATTTCTACAAAGGAAAAATGTTTTAAGATTTGAGGAAATATCAAATGATTTCTAAAAAGTTTTGCTCATTTCTAAGAGATAAAATAAACTCAGAAATCAGGGGCTCAAAGAAAAGAAATAAGACCCAATGCTAGGCTTACCTTCCCTTTGCAGCAAAGAGCTCAAGGGGCTCGATAGGAATGTGCTATTACCTCTGAGCCATAGGTCTTGATCTGTAGTGTGGTAGTCACAGGGTCTTAAATGAATCTCTATGGTACTTTCAAGACTGTAAATTTCTGACTGCTCAGATGACTACTAAAACGTGTCACTCAAACAAAACTGATTTTATTAGACATTCTGCAGTAAGGGAGCGAATTACCTGGACAAAGTCTTAGCAGTTTTCCAGAAAACAGACATCAAGAAATAATATTTACATAGCTTTTGGGGTTATGCTCAAAGAGATTGTGAATGGATTTTTAAGAAAGAGAACTGACTGGAATTGGACAAAGTTTTTGACATAATAATTTAGGATTGGTAGACAGAGTGAGATGAGGGTCTTGAGTCAAGTCTTTCCAAATAAACTTTTGTGTAGGTAGTAAACTATTTCCCCAGGTGAACAATCTGTTGTCCTGATGGGAGAGATTTTGCCCAAATGAACAAATTTTGTCAGAAAAATTTGTTTTCAGAAATTTCTTGAAGCAAGGAGTAAAGGTATTTATTTCTTGTCTAATAGTCTCATTTCCCCACTTACCTGTCAAAATAGAAGTTTGAGTACAGAATTGAGTCATACCTTCAATATCTGTAAACTTGAGTAGGCATTTCAGGAAAAGCAGAGGGTACCAGCAAATTAGACAGTTTAATAAATGGCTGTTCCACATAATTAATATTTATGACAATTGCATGTCCTCTTTAAGTCCTTTGCATCAATCAAGAGATATCTTAAATATATTCAATAAAATTATTAATTCTATAAACATTAACTTTGCGATGGATCAGAAATAAATGGAATGAAAATAGAAAACAGGTAGGACAAAGAAATTGCCTATGTAGAAGAATTTTAGTATTTAAACATTGATTTGGATTGGAGCCAGAACAGTAGGCAAGAAAATTATATTTCCTCAAGCCCAGAACTCTGAGAGAAACTAATCGATAGCACTGTTCTAGGTGTCAGTCTGACTTGTTCTTATGGAATCTCCAGGGCTTCTAACATGTAACTCAGTAAGCTTTTTATATTTGTCCGCAAGCCAAGTTGCCCTGCTTATTATACAGTGCACTGTTCTGTTGTTATAGATCCTGTTGGTGACGCTTGCTAATGAGGCTTTCTATTGATTCTACTGTTGATGTCCAGAATGAGTACTAACGCTAGTGGTGTCCTCTCTCAAAGCCATCAGGAGTGTCTTCTTGCTGTCAATACTACTGAAGTTTGCAGGACTGATGTGCAAAGGGCTTTCATATTCCTGCTTTTATGTTCGTTTTAGTCTCATGGTGCCTGAGCATTGTTTTTATTATTTAAAAACAGCTATTTTAGCTTTCATTTTCTTTAGGTTTCAAATGTGTCTATGGAGATTCTGGCTGGGGCAAATATAAGTGTGATCATAATTTTCTCTTTTCTTTTATGAAAGTAGGCTTTTTGTTGGCCCATATTTGCTGCTTCAGTTTCCTTTTTAGGAAGTGTTATCTTCCAGAATTATCTTCAGCTTCTCAGACAGATAGACACTTGGCAGTGTTCCTCACCTGTCCTCAATCAGGCTGTGATATATCTGAATTCCAAAGGACAAACGATAGCTTAAGCAGAGACTTAAGGGAACAGTTAAGATTGGAGGGCTCATTCATGAGATTTCAGGGGATGGGACTCAGAGAAGGAGATATGAAGCCTAGTGTCATTGGGGGTTGTTGGCAAGAACCACTCTGGTGGGATATAATGTCAACAAGAAGAGACATTCATTCTGGAGACTAAGGTCTATGGCATGAAAGAATAGCTAAGGGAGAATGAGATCATGTGGTAAGAAAAATGAACTCTCTGATATTAAAGAACCCTGAAATAGGACATCTAAAAGAAGCTAGGTAGCTGCATGACCTTAGGAAGATGATCATGTTTCCTCATATTTATTTATTTTCTCATTTAAAATGAAAGAGTTTGAATTAGGTATTCTCCAAGCTTTTTGTCACTTACAAATTTCAATTCCTAGGAGAGAAACCAAATTAGTCTCTTAAATTGGGTAAAGGCAAATTCTAGCTACACCATGAATCTGACTTTCATATGATTTATAATGAAAAAATTCTCTACTTCAATAAACAAGTTTTCTTTTTTGGTACACTATTTGGTAGACTAGGTATATAATAATTTGGATGATTCATAAAGAAGTGGTATGCCAAGAATGAAGGGCTGTTTAATCTTCAATTACTAAAGCCTTAAAGACTAAAATCCCTTTAATATCTTAGGTGGTACAGCAAGAAGAACATTGAATAAGGAGATGAGCTGCTTTTTATGGGTTGAAGCCAATTCATCAAGACAGAAAAATCAGGGACATTTAAGATAAGAGTAGTTCAGATTTCTGCTGGAGGCATTTTGTAGAAATGAGGCATATACATTTTGGGGAACAAAAACTGCTGCCAACATAATTTTGTGTCTGTGTGCTAAAATTTCTGGGACCAAACGCATTTTCTAGTTTCAGTGCTAAATAGTACTGGGGACAAGAGAAAAATAACTTAGGTACTTGTCCTAGGAAATACTTTCTCCTAGAAGTTAAGACTATGAACCAAATTAAAAAGCATAAGTTTAATCATTAAGCCTGTTTTCAAGACGCTAGCTTTGCTGTATCCATCAATCCAAAGTTCTTTTGTCCTATTTTTTGCCCAAATCCAACTGTTCTCTATTTTGTAATATCTGCCATAAAATATCCTATCCCAGGACCACTGGATATTCTTCTAATTTCCACACTTTGGAACACTACTAGACTGCCAAGGTGATGGTCTCTCTTTCCGTAGTAAGTCTAACAATTCACTTTTGCTTGATAAAAAGATGTTTCTGGTGCTATTTTGGGAGATCTCAGTTCACATCATAAACATAATTATAAACTAAATGATTAGTCTACATTATAAACTTCATTATAGCTAATGTTTCCTGGTGTTTCTGTATTTACAATCATGCTTTCTCTAAAAATGTCTATCTGGATTGTGAAATGCTTAAACTCTTGACCTTGAAAATATCCTTTTCTTATATAAAGTGGTTTTTTTTTTCATTTTTAATACTTCCAGCTTGGTTTAGTTCTCAAAATTAAGATCGTCTAGTTATTTGCCTTTAAGTTAAATAAGAAATAAACAAAAAGAAAAAAAGCTTGCCCTGTCAAATCCTCCTACTATGGTGTGAACATCCCCTCGAAAACTCATGTTGAAATTTAATTGTCATTTTGACAATATTAAGAAGTGGAGCTGTTAAGAGGTGACTAAGTTATGAGGGCTCCAACCTCATGAATAGATTAATGCCATTGTCAGGGGAGCAGGTTAGTTATCCTAGAAATGGGATCCTGATAAAAGGATGAATTCAGCCCAATTTCTCTGTGTCTCTTGTGAATTTCCTCACACATGATGTCCTTCTGCCATGATATGACACAGAAAAAAGGCTTTCACCAGATGTGGCCCCTTGATCCTGGACTTTCCAGCCTCCAGAACTGTGAGCTAAATAAATCTCCTTTTTTTTTTCTTAATAAATTACTCTGTCTGTGGTATTCTGTTATAGCAGCAGAAAATGCACTGAGACACCACCCTACACTTTTTGTCATTTTCTCCTCTGTTAACTTTGTCATGGGGTTGATAAGAAGTCAGCCTGCTGAACTTTCATTTACACGCTGGGCTGAAGCTTGGACTCTGTTTGTAGCCTGTTAAATTTATTGACTAAAAGTCCCTTAAGCTATTGCAGACTCTCTGACTTACTGTGTTTTAAAGATGCCACCTGTAGGCAATTGAAGTTTTTTGCCTTCTACTGTTTTCTTCATGAGTAATTCATTCTAGCTTTTTTTTTTTTTTAAAGACGCACTTATTCCAATGTACTGATTGTTTTATTTGCTTAAAATATACAACATGAGATAAAGGAAAAATGAGAACACTGACCCAGGAAAAGCTCCAAGAACACATCTACCACAAAGTCATTCTAGAGAGTTAAGGAAATTTGGAATGATTTTTCTTTGGCTGCAGCAAGTTCTGTACTAGTGATGGTGAAGTCAGCACAAGATTGGTTTTCTAAAAATCCTGATACTTTTCTAAAAGAAAGCCCTGAAATTTAAGGGGTCAACCTGTTTCTGAATCTAGATATAAAATGAACAAGATAGCAAAGGAGTAACAACAAGAACAAAGATTATCCAGAATCCTGATTTATTTTTCACAGAGCTGAGAAATATGGGTTTGTTGTTGGTGACTCTGCTAATATTAGAACCCTCATTCTCAACTCCTCAAAAAGAAGATAGGGGAACTTAGGGTTCATCCCCCATGATAGGATTGCTTCTTTACTGTGTGTTCTCAAACATAAAGAAATGTTTGAGTCAGCTTAATCAAAATGACAAAGTTCTGGGATTATAGAGGAGGGTCAGTGCCGGAGATAAGTATATGTATATCTTAACCGCTTTTGTAAACATATTTTACATTGGAACCTAAGGAATAAAGTGTAGAGAATGAATTAACACCAGGTTTCATCATGGAACAATTAATTTTACCACCTTGTTTTCTGTGATGCACTTATGTTTTTCTGAGACATTGAATATTATTTTTCTTTTTCCTAGTTGTACATTTTACCCTTTTTAATATTCTAGTTTTCATTTATATCATTTCCATGTGTGTATACAGAAAACACACATCAAATCATGCCTTCACTGGCCGACTTGATTGATAATTTTGCATAAAGTTCTAAAATTATTTTAATTGCTACTTAATGCTTTAAAATTAAGTTTTCTTATAAAAATTCTGAGTTCTGGCCTTTGTTAAAAAATCGGATGATCTGAAAATACTGGGCCTACATTTTTGCCCAGCAATGATTTCCTGAGTGATTTGTTGAGTGAAAGCTAATCTCTTTAGACAGGGCCTACCAGCCAATATTCCCACCTCTTCCAATTTTCCTTTACATACTGTCAGATGCATTCTTTTCATTATCTATCTGTCACTTGCAAGTATTTTAGTTTACGTCCCTTAATGTAGAGGAAGGGGAGGGTAGCAGTCAATGAGACTGGTGAGTTGAGTACTATCAAGAAGGTGTAGTGTCTTGGATTTGGGATTTTGAATTGTTTTAAGCAAGGGAAAGCAATTTCATGGAAACAACACAGTATTATAATGAAGTAGGTAGTACATTTTACTTTTATAGCTAAGAAGATTGGCATTCAAAGAGTTGCAGCATCTTTTCCAAGTTCACTGAGCTGCTATGACTATATCAGATATATGGATTTCTGTTACTAAAACTCATATACTTTTACTGTGCTATCCTGACTAACATAATTCTCTAGAATGGAACTCAAGATCATCTATCAGATTAACACCAGACTAGCAATTCAAATTGATAGTAAATAGCATTTGATCCTTATGTATGGTGCTATAGCTGATTACATTTCTTTTGGGTTAGATTAGGGTTAGAATAGGAAACCAGAGACAAGACAGAACCTGCTTCTGGACATCAAGTATCCCTGACTTGGTGATGAGCAGAAATAGAAGTTACTGGGAATCAGGCTAGACCATATAACAAAATATTTGAATACTATGGAATTTAACTATAAGAACCAAATCCATAAGTCAGCGTGCCATTCTCTTCATTTACCATGATGAATAGATCTACGAGAATGACTGAACAACACCATGTTATGGTTTAAGGTTAAGTACACTGGTCCAAAGAGGGCAAATGCATTCCGAAAGTTGAACTATAGAACAGAAAGTTGTATAGGCAGCATTGACTCAGAATAAAAGGATTTCTAAATTAGAATTCCTCCCTCTCTCCCTCTCTTCTTTCCTCCCTTCTTTCCTCCCTCCCTTCTTTCCTCCCTCCCTTCTTTCCTCCCTCCCTTCCTTCCTTCCTTCCTTCCTTCCTTTCTTCCTTCCTTCTTTCCTTCCTTTTTTCCTTTTGCCTTTCATAAGCACATATTGAGTTTCTACTATGTCCATGGCTTTTTCCTAGTATTGGGGAATACAGTGGTAAGCCAAATACGTAGGCTGATACAAATAAATATATAAAATATGGTAGGGTAAAGAAGTAGAAAAAATAAAACGAAAATTTAATGATGTAGTTTCACTTAGATTATCATATTCAACGACTTTCATATAATGTAGCATTTAAGGCAAATCTGGAAAGAAGAACTGTAGCTTTTCAGGTAAAACATGTATGGAGGAACATTTCTGTTAATAGAAATTGCAGGAATAACAGCAGGAAAGGGTGTAGCTGAGAAGGAAACTTAAAAATGGATAACGTTCCTGGCATGTCATGAGCAAATTAGAACATGTCATGGCTAGGATTGCCAGATAAAATATAGGGCCCCTGTTTAAATCTGAATTTCAGATAAATGATGAATAATTTTGCAGTAATAAGTATAGGACACAGTGTTTACTTGGAATCCTAGGCATGACATGAAAGTGAAGAGGATGAGGGCAACCATATGAAGCAGGAGCTTAAAGACTGCTTTAAAAATTTTTACTGTGTTCTAAGTTCAAAGGGAATAAGTTTGAGCAAGTGAGGGATATGATCCAATTCATTCTTTAAAAATATTGTTCTGCTGCACTGTGGAGATTGTTTTAAAGCAGTAAGAATGGAAGCAGAGAGATAGTAAGGAGATTATTGAAAGAGTTCAGTTCAGAATAGGTTGTATCTTTTCTTTTATTTCAAAATATTATGGGGGTACAAATGTTTTTGGTTACGTGGATCAGTTTTGTAATGATTGAGTCAGGGTTATAAGTGTGGCCATTACCCAGATAGTGTTCACTGTGCCTGTTAGGTAGGTTGTCACCAGTCCTCTCCTCTCCCCTCCTCCCTTCTTGATTTCCACTGAGTTTTACTTCCCTTTTTGCACATGTGTGCTCATCAGTTAGTTCCAATTTAACAGTAGGTACATGTGCTGTTTGTTCTTCCATTCTTTAGATACTTCACTTAGGATAATGGTCTTCAGTTTCATCCAAATTGCTGCAAAAGGCATTAGTTTATTCTTTTTAAGGCTGAGTACTCTTCCATGGTATACATATACCACATTTCGTTAATTCACTCATGAATTGATGGGTACTGGTGTTGATTCCATATCCTTGCAGTTGTGAATTGTGCTGCAATATTCATTTGAGTGCAGACATCTTTTTGATAAAATGACTTCTTTTCCTTTGGGTAAATATCCAGTAGTGAGATTACTGGATCAAATGGTAGGTCTACTTTTAGTTCTTTGAGGAATCTCCATATTGTTTTCCATAAAGGTTGTACTAATTTGCAGTCCCACCAATAGTGTTGAAGCGTTCCTTTCTCTCTGCATCCACACTAGCATCTATTGTTTTTGGAATTTTAATGAAAGGCATTCTAACTGGGATAAGGTGATATCTCATTGTGGTTTTAATTTGCATTTCTCTGATAATTAGTGACATTGTGTATTTTTTTATATGTTTATTTTCCATTTGTCTGTCTTCTTTTGAAAAGCTTCTGTTCATGTCTTTTGCCCATTTTTAATGTTTTTTTTTTTTCTTGCTGATTTGCGTGAGCTCTTTGTAGATTCTGGTTATTAGCCCTTTATTGGATGTATAACTTGAGAATGTTTTCTCCCATTCTGTAGTTTGTCTGTTTGCTCTGTTTATTGTTGCCTTAGCTGTGCAGAATAAATTCAGCAAAGTCTCAGGGTACAAAGTCAATATGTACAAAAAAGTAGAATTCCTATACACCAATAACAGTCAAGCTGAGATTCACATCAAGGAGATACAAGATATCTACAAAGAAAACTGTGAAATACCAAAGAAGGAAATCACAGGTGACACAAACAAATGGAAAAACATATCATGCTCGTGGATTGATAGGATTAACATTGTTAAAATGTCCATGCTACCCAAAGTAATTTACGGATTCAGTGCATTCCCCATCGAAATACCAATGTCATATTTCACAGAAAAATATCTAGAAAAAATAGTTCTCTGCTTCATTTGGAACTAGGAAAGAGCCCAAATAGCCAAAGCAATTGTAAGCAAAAGGAACAAATGAGGAAGCATCATATGACCAGACTTTGAACTATAGTATGAGGCTATAGTAATCAAAACAACATGGTATTGGCAAAAAAATAGAGGTATAGACCAATGGAATAGAACAGAGGACCCATATATAAAACCATCCACATACAGCCAACTGATCTTTGACAAAGCAGACAACAATATACACTGGGGAAAGAATCCCTATTTAATAAATGGTGCTGGGAAAATTGGATAGTCACATGCAGAAGAATAAAACAGGATCGTTGTCTCTCACCACTCACAAAAAATAATTCAAGACGGATAAAAGACTTAAATATAAGACATGAAACCATAATAATTCTAGAAGAAAATGTAGGAAAAATTCTTCTAGATATTGGCCTAGGCAAAGAACTTTGCCTAAGACTCCAATGGCCATTACAGTAACAATAAAAAGAAATGGTGGTATCTTTTCCTGAGATCGTGGAAGGAATGATGTAAAAAGTGCTTTGATTCTAGGTATTTTGTGGAAATCAAAGAAAACTGTGGCAAATGGGAGATGAAGTTATTCTTATGAGATTGGGTATGTTCAGCGTGGTATGGCCATAGACAGGAGATGAAGTTATGAAAGATAATTCAGGTAGAAGGTTAAGGGGTCATGTTCTAAAATATAGAGAAGCAAATCTTGGGAGAATGTTTGAAGAAGAATTTCAAAAGTTTATATTTGCCCACGTTAAATTTGGGATACTTGTAAGATGTTCAAGTATAGACATCAAGTTGGCAGATGGATATGTAGGTCTTGGACTAAGGAAAGAACTGTGGGCTAAAAATATAAATATGTCTTCAGTCAGGTTATATTTAATAATATAACAGAATAAGTAACAAAATGGTTTCTTTATTGTTTGGTTTGCTTTAAATCACTCTATTCCAATTTCATTCTGAAAATATACCTTGTGGGTTATTTTATTTTATTCTTAATTATTATGGGTACATAATAGTTATATATCTTTAAAGGGTATGTGTGAAGCTTTGTACAGGTATAAAATGTGAATTAAGAAAATCAAGGTTATTGGAATATCCACCACCTCAGACATTTATAATTCCTTTGTGTTAGGAACATTCCAATTCCACTCTTTTAGTTATTTGAAAGTATATCTTAACATAATACTGATTATACTCATTTTGTTGTGTTATCAAATATTGTTCATTCTTTCTAATTATCTCACTATATTTTTGTACCCTTTAGCCATCCTCATTTTATCCACCTCTCCACACTACAATTTCCAGCCTCTGGTAACCATCATTCTACTCTCTGTCTCCATGAGATCAATTGTTTTTAATATTTAGCTCCCACAAATGAGTGAGAACACGTGAGGTTTGTCTTTCTGTGCATGCCTTATTTAACTAACATAATGTTCTCCAGTTCTATGAAAAAATGTTCAACATCATTAGTCATCAGAGAAATGCAAATCAAAACTACAATGAGATACCATCTCATCCAGTTAAAATGGACATTATCAAAAAGGCAATAACGAATGCTGGCAATGATGTGCTGAAAGGAGAATGCTCATACACTGTTAGTGGGAATTTATGTTAGTGCAACCACTATGGAGAACAGTATAGAGATTCCTCGAAATACTGAAAATATATCTTGTGTTTTTGATAGACAACCAGAAAACAATCTGTTTTAACATGCAAGATATTTAAAGAAATATTTCAAGAAGTATTTAGGGTGAGTTACTATTAAAATGGCCATCTATTATCTTTTGATGTTCCTTCCTCTCCGTATCAAACAGTGAACACCTAAACTTGCCACTTCCCAATCTGGGAGAGAATCATGGTCCACTTGCCACCCATTCTCCCTCATCACCTTCCCCAGGGCCTGACCAGCTTGCCAGTCTGATAATTCCTGGGGTAGTATGCCAGGCTGCTTGAAGAAAGGAGAGAATAAAGGTAAGGAAATTTTAGATTTTTGGAAGACTTTTGTAATGATACAGGTCAGAGATGATTAGATAGTAAATGAGGGGGAAAAATTGAGAGCAATTTCAGGTGTGAGATTGACAGAATTTCAAAGCTGACTGAAGATAAACTGTAAGGGTGGAGGATGGTCTAACAATTTTGATTCCAGAATCTTTTCCTCCACACAGGGAAGAGCTAAAACATGGAAGGATTTCTCAAAGATTTCTACCACTAACTCAAGTAAAGAGGCTGGCTTGCAGTAGTGAAATTTAACAGAGGTAAAATTTAGGAATTTCTAAAAGAGCTAGATACAGCTGCTAGATCTAGAGATACAATGGGAGGCAAGGAGTCTGCAAGCCTCCTCACCTGACATATGGGGTAAGCAGCTGCCTCCGTCCATTGTTTTTTTGGAAGGGGAGAAGATGTCATAACCATAAGATCCTTTAATCTAGGAATAATCATGGTCACGAGAACATGAAATTAGAGAAGATTGCACATTAGTGGAAAAGGCAGCATATTTTCCTCCTTTCTCACTCTGTCTTTTAGATTAAAGTATTGAGTTCTAACACAGTTTTATTTACCTATATTATAACATTATTAGTCAGGAAAGTTGTAAACAAGATTGATTTTCTTACATTTTAAAAAAAAACTTTGCTGAGCACCTACCATCTTTATTAAATAGAAATGTTTGGCATGTGTATATTATGGGTTATGGATGATATTATTTCAAATTTGAAGAAATTTCATCATTCTTTTATTATATTTATTTTATTATATTTTTATTGAGCCTATGTGTAGAATATTATGTTAAAAGCTCTTTAAATTAATTTATTAGTTATATTTCAAAATTCCCCTATGAGACATGTGGGTGGCAAATTATATATTACACATTCTTTTCATGGTCATATTGTGAATGAGATTTCAGTCCTTTCACATAGAAATAGTGCATCTTCTTGCAATAGCTTTAATAATAGGATTCTAAGCTAAACTGAAGAAAGCAAATTACTAAAAACGCAGATAGTCAACAAAAAATATAATAATACTGTGTGCATCAAAAAATGAGTAAATGAAACTTCAGCTGTATATAATGCTTTGGTAATCAATTTCTTATGTGAATAATCTATATATTTTGGATGATGTAGCGCTAGGACAACATGAACAAATTATATTGGCTTTGTAGATGGGATCACTCAAGAGGAAAGGGGAAAATAATTTGAACTTCCATGCTTAGGGGAAAAAACATAATTTCTTTTCTTTCCCTTTCTAAGTTCTTGGTTGAGACACTCCCCTGAAAACAAAAGTCAGATTAACAAAAGAAAAACAAACAAGTTTATTAACACAGGCTGTATCCATCACATGGAAGTGGCCTCAGTTCAAAAGTATTTCTCTCTCAAGGCAATGGTTTCGGGGTCTTACTTAAATAGTATTTTAATAAAGAGCCATAAATTCTATATAGTGACAAGACAAAGAAGACAGTATCTTCAGGCTTCCAAAAGGCAGGAAAATGTGTGAAAGTAAATTTATGGGAAGAGTAAAGTCTGCTCCTAGATCCTCTGGCGCCTCTATCTCTAAGCTCTGTTTCTGAGCCGATAAGCAAATGTTGTGAAGAGGCTCATCTTTGGGTAGAAAAGGCAGAGAGGAAGGGCAGAGTGTGTTCCTGCATTATAACCTTTTTTTTAACTCAACAATCCCCAGTATTTTAGAAAGGAATATTTTGGTTTTCTTCAATGCATAAACCTAGATTAATAAAATCCACATGGCAGCTATTTTTAAAGCATCAAGCAGTATTTCAAATACTCTGTTGTATAAAATACAGAAAATCAGCTAGCATTTGACTAATACATGCAACAATTTCCTTTTTTTCATTAAGTCAAGATTTTACTTCAGTAAGAGAAGATTGTACAAAGTAATCTTGAATGTTCTATATATTTCATGTTGTACATATTTTTTTGGATAGAATTTATTATTAAATAAATGTATTATTAGATATATTAAATATATAGATATGTAAGGTAATATATTAAATACACAGATATATATTAAATATATAGATATATTAAATATGTCTTAGGTAGAACATTAAATATGTATTAGGTATAATATTAAATGTGTGTTAGATATAATATTATATAAGATAAATATGTTAGATAAATGTATTATTAAAATAAACATGAATCTCTTAATCACTTCAAAGTCTTGGAGTCAATTTAAAGTTGCTACCTGTTACCATGATGTCATCAACTACTTGATTCACCCTACATATTTGACACATATTTTTCTTAAAAGCCTCAAGAGTGATGTATCCAGCTCAGTCTTCCAGGTAGTAACACAATTATTTTAGATAAAACAGGTGACATGCTTTTTCTTTCTTTGATATTAAATAACCTGGATAAATGTTTTTAGAATTTTCACAAATAATTGCTTTGGCTTCCAAACTCTTAGTAGGAGATGGTGGGGCAGGAAGAAAGGTGAAGTTAAGAAGTGACTGAGTGAAGTAGCAAATGGGAAAAAAGGATTCATTGTTGTTGCTTTGAAAGGAGCTCATAAGCACACATACTTATAACAATGATAACAATATTAATAAGAAGAATTTTAATAATAATAATGAAGTAGAGATTTTAGCTATTCTAATACAACTCTTATGTAATCTCTACAATATCCAAAATAATGTTACATACTTCTGTATATGATCCTCAATGTATAATGGGGATCTTGCCTTACTATTAAATTTAGAATAATTAAGACATTAAAGATAGCCTATTCAGATATTGCTAGACTTAGAAATGGCAAGAATTTTCTGGATTTCTACCATCTGATGATTGCAGAAGGAGAATTAGTATAAGCTATCTATTATGGAGCTTAGGATTCAGCATTCTCTAGAATTCTACAGGTGTTTCTGATATATGGAAGGTTTAAGTATATTTATATAGAGTAAAAGTAACACAAAATCAGAGTTGATTTCTTTTCATTGCTTCTTGGTCAATTTCTGAATGTTAACTGAATTGGCATATATGGTTGTATTTCAATTTCAAAATGAACAAATATGGAAAAGGTTCATAATCAACAAACTTCTGGTGTTATTTTGGATTTTGTTAGTAGTTTTCTGCACCATATATATCTATTTTGGAATTTGTGCATCTATAATACTTATGATAAAACCTTATATTTTGAAGGATAATCATAAATCTACCATTTATTAATGGCTTTACAGGCATTGTGAGATGCTAATCCTCACAGTGTCTTGATAGATACATATTATTATTATAATTTTATAGATTATGATGGGGTTGTGAGAGGATTCAGCTAATAAGTGGCAGAAACCAGAACTGAAATGCATGTCTATTTGTTTCTGCAACTTGAGTTCTTTTCTCCACAGCAATAAGATTTTGTTTCTAATATATGATTTAACTTGTTATATTAATAGTTTGAAAGTAAATTCATAGATATTTTCTAATTTATCTTCACAACCACAACATGGGCTACATTGACTGGCTAAACCAGCATTAGAATTCTGTTTTGGGACCCAAACACCTCTCTCAGTTTAAATGTTCACAATTTGTTTTAAATTCCAGGACTCTACCATCTCTGTTATCTTTTCCTGCAGACTAAGCACCTACTTTGTACTAAGGACTGGAGAAATAAAAAGATGTAAAAGATACTGTCCAGACCTAATAAAGGGTTTCCAGTATGTTATAGCTCAGACCCACACACTTATAAGTATAATTAACAGTATAAAGAAATATTCAACATACATAAAGACAAAAAAGGCAACAGAAGTTCGGAGGAAAGACGTGTGTGTGTGTGTGTGTGTGTGTGTGTGTGTGTGTGTGTATGTGTGCGCGCACGCACGCACGCATAAATCAGAGAGATGGGACTTGAATTGAAACTTGAGGAAGGGTAACATTTAGATAGAAAGAATGAGTGGAGATTGCATATTAAATATTAGAAAAGAAATGAGTGGTTTGTGCTTTCTGGAGGTGTTGAAGGGCAGTGTGGCCAATACTTTTTGATAGAATCGTATAGTGAGTCATTCGTCCCAGGTTTAGACAATTCTCAGAGGTTGAGAGTCAAGATTTCTTTTTTCTTTCTTAGGACAATTTTCCTTTTGTGATTACATAGAAGTGATTTTTTTTTTTTTTTAGGAGACATGGTCTTCTTCTGCCGTCCAGGGTGGAATACAGTGATGTGATCCTGCACTCAAGTGATCTTCCCACTTCAGCCTCCTGAGTAGCTGGAACTACAGGCTCACATCACCCTGCCTGGCTAATTTTTAAATTTTTTTTTGAAGAAATGTTTTTTGTCTGTGTTGTACAGGCTGATCTTAAACTCCTGACCTTAAGCAATCTTCCACCTCAGCCTCAGCTAGGATTATAGGTGTTAGCCACCATGTCTGGCCAATAGGAGTAATTTCAAAGCATCTGCAAAAAGAGTCAAAATAATTATTTACCTTTGTTTTTCATTATCTGCTATGTAAATGTAATAAACTTCTTTCTATATTGCCCCAGGTCAAATCACTCCACATTTCAAAATGGTGAGCATTTCATCACCAATTGCAAATTTCTTCATGTTACACTTATATTCTTTCCTTTCAGTGATTAAATTCTGCATTTGAAAAATTGAGCACCTTTTGTTCATGATCCATCAGTAATCATTGGATGACTTTTTTTATTTTCTGGCTATATGATTTTTTCCTTTTTTCTTTTTAATTATTATGAGTATATAATAGTTGTATATAGGGTACTCGTGGTAATTTGATAGAGGCATAATGTGAATTAATCAAATCAGGATAATTGGGGTATCCATCACCTCAGGCATTTATCATTTCTTTGTGTTAGGAACACTGCAATTCCATTCATTTAGTTATTTTAAAGTCTACGCTAACTCAGCAGTCCCCAACCTTTTTTGCACCTGGGATCGTTTTCACGAAAGACAATTTTTCCATGGACCATGAAGGGAGGAGATGGTTTCGGGATAATTCAAGCACATTACATTTATTGTGCACTTTGTTTCTGTTATCATTACTTTGTAATATATAATGAAATGATTATATAACTCACCATAGGTTGGGGACCCCTGCCCTAACTTATTGTTGATTATACTCACTTTGTGGTATTATCAAATATTGTTCATTCTATCTAATTATCTAACTATATTTTTGCACCCATTAACCACCCTCACTTTATCTGTCCCACCCAATTACCCTTCCAAGCCTCTGGTAACCATCATTCTACTCTCTATCTCCATAAAGTCAATTGTTTTTAATATTTAGCTCCTGCATATGAGTGAGAACATGTGATATTTGTCTTTCTGTGCTTGGTTTATTTCACTTAACATAATACTCTCTAGTTCCATCCAGGTTGTTGCAAATGCAGGATTTAACATAATTTTTTGTGACTATGTAATATTCAATAGTGTATAAGTACCACAGTTTCTTTATCCACTCATCTGTTGATGGACACTGAAGTTGATTCCAAATTTCAGCAATCGTGAATATTGCTGCAATAAACATGGAAGTGCAGGTATCTTTTTGGTATACTGAATTCTCTTTCTTTGGATATATACCCAGAAATGGGATTGCTGGGTCATATGGTAATTCTATTTTCAGGTTTTTGAGTAACCTCCATACTGTTCTCCATAGCAATTACACTAATTTACCTTCCCACCAATGGTATAAGAGGATTCCCCTTTCTCCACACCCTCGCCAGCATTCATTATTGCCTGTCTTTTTGATAAAAGCCATTTAACTGGCGTGAGATGATATTTCATTGTAGTTTTAATTTGCATTTCTCTGATGGCTAATGATGTTGAGCTTTTCTTCATATACTTGTTGGCCATTTGTATGCCTTTTTTTGAGAAATGTGTATTCAGATCCTTTGCCCATTTTTTAATCAGATAATTTGATTTTTTTCTACTAAGCCTTTGGAACTATTTACATATTCTAGTTATTAGTCCCTTGTTAGATGGGTAGTTTGAAAATATTTTCTCCCCTTCTATGGATTGGGTTTTAACTTTGTTGATAGTTTCTTTGTGCAGAAGATTTTTAGCTTGATGTGGTTCCATTTGTCCAATTTTTCTTTGGTTGCCTGTACTTCCTGGGTATTATTCAAGAAGTCTTTGCCCAGACCAATGTCCTGAAGCATTTCCCAAAAGTTTTCTTTTAGTAGTTTCATAATTTCAGGTCTTAGATTCAAGACTTTAATTCATTTTGATTTGTTTTTTGCATATAGTGGGAGATAAGGGTCTAGTTTCATTCTTCTGCTTATGTATATTCAGTTTCCCCAGCACTATTTATTGAAGAGGCTTTTCTTTCCCAATTTTATGGCACCTTTGTCAATAATAAGTTCAATATAGACAAGTGATTTACTTCTGGATTCTCCATTCTGTTCTATTGGTCTATGTGTCTGTTCTTATGTCAGTACCATACTGCTTGGTTACTATAGCTCTGTAGTATACTTTGAAATCAGGTAATGGGATTCCTCCAGTTTTATTCTTTTTGCTCATGATAGCTATGGCTTTGGGTCTTTTGTGGTTCAATATAAATTTTAGGATTAATTTTTATATTTCTGTGAACAATGCCATTGGTATTTGGATGGCGGTTTCATCCAATCTATAGATTGCTTTGGGTAGTATGAACATTTTAACAATATTGATTCTTCCAATCCATGAGCATGGGATATCTTTCTATTGTGTTGTGTCTTCTTCAATTTCTGTCATCGACATTTTACTGTTTTCATTATATAGGTCTTTCACTTTTTTGGTTACATTTATTCCTAGGAATTTAATTTTATTTGTAGCTATTGTAAATGGAATTACTTTTTTTGTTTCTTTTTCAGATTGTTTAGTGTTGCTATATAGAAATGCTACTGATTTTTGTATATTGATTTTATATACTGCAACTTTATTGAATGTATCGGTTCTAGTTGAGTTTTTTTTGTGGATTCTTTTAAGTTTCTCTAGACATAAGATAATATCATTTGCACACAAGGATAATTTGACTTCTTCCTTTCCAATTTGTATACCATTTATTTCTTTCTCCAATCTGATTGCTCTAGCTAGAACTGCCAGTACTACATTGAATAACAGTGGTGAAAGTGGACATTCTAGTCTTGTTCCAGATCTTACAGAAAAGCCTTTCAGTTTTTTCTCATTCAGTGTGTGGGTCCATCATATATGGATTTTTTCATGTTAAAGTAAGTCCCTTCTATACCTAATGTTTTGAGAGTTTTTGTCATGAAGGTATGTTGAATTTTATTGAGTGCTTTTCAGCATCAACTTAAATGATCATGCAGTTTTTGTCCTTTGGTTCTGTTGATATGATGTATCACATTGATTGATTTTCATATGTTGAATCATTCTTGAATCCTTAGAATAAATCCCACTTGATTATGATGAATAATCTTTTGAATGTGTTGTTAAATTCTATTTGCTAGTATTTTGTTGAGCATTTTTATATCTATGTTTATCAGAGATATTGGCCTGTAGTTTTCTTATTTTGTTGTGTCTTTGTATGGTTTTGGTATCAGGATGATACAGGCCTCATAGAATGAGCTTGGGAGTATTACCTCCTCCTCTATTTTTTGGAATAGTTTAAATAAGATTGATATTAACTTTTCTTTGAATATTTGGTAGAATGCAGCAGTGAAGCTATCATGTCCAGGGATTTTCTCTGATGGGAGATTTTTTATTACTGCTTCTATCTCATTATTTGTAATTGGTTTATTCAGGTTTTTGGATTTCTTCCTAGTTCAATCATGGTAGGTTGTATGTGTCTAGAAATTTACCCATTACCTTTAGATTTTTCAATTTATTGGCATATAGTTGCTCTTAGTAGTCTCTAATGATCCTTTGGATTTCTGCTATATCTGTTCTAATGTCTTCTTTTTTGTCTCTTGATTTTATTTATTTTAATCTTCTCTCTTTTATTCTTAGTTACTTGGCTAAAGATGTGTCAATTTTGTCTATATTTTCAAACAATCATCTTTAGTTTCATTAATCTTTTGTATTTTTTGTTTTAATTTCCTTAATTTCTGCTCCAATATTTATTATTTCTTTTACTAATTTTCAAGTTGGTTTGCTCTTGTTTTTCTAGTTTTTTGAGATGCATCATTAGGTTTTTTATTTGAAGCTTTCTAGTCTTTTGATATAGGCATTTATTGGTATAAATTTTCCTGTTATTAGTGCTTTTTCTATATCCCATACATTTTGATATGTTATACTTTCATTTTCATTTGTTTCAAGAAATTTTTAAATTTTCTTCATAATCTCTTCATTGACTCACTGGCATATTATTTAATTTCTATGTGTTTGTATAGTTTCAAATGTTTCTCTTATTATTGATGTCTAGTTTTATTACTAACATGACCCAATATTTCTATTAGGGCCATAGAGAATAATTGGAATGGTTTTAATTTTTTTGAATTTTTTCACACTTGTTTTGTGGCCTAACATATGACCTATCCTTCAGAATGATCCATGAGATGAGGACAAGGCTGTGTACTCCGCAGCTGTTGAATGAAATGATCAATACATATCTTTTAGGTCCATTTGGTCGATAGTGCAGGTTAAGTTTAGTGTTTCTTTGTTGATTTTCTGTCTTCATGTTTTGTCCAGTGCTGAAAGTGGAGTGTTGAGGTCTCTCCAAAAATTATTATATTGGAATCTAGCTATTTCTTTAGCTCTGGTAATACCTCCTTTGTATATCTGGGTGCTTCAGCGTTGGGTGCATATATATTTAGAATTGTTATATACTCTTGCTGAATTGACCCTTTTATCATTTTATAATGACCATCTTTGTCTCTTTTTACAGCTTTTGTCTTTAGATCTATTTTATCTGATAGAAGTATAACTACTCCTGCTCTTTTTTAGTTTCCATTTGCATGGGATGTCTTTTTCCACCCCTTTATTTTCAGTTCATGTGTGGCTTTATAGGTGAAATGTGTTTCTTGCAGACAATATATGGTTGGCTCTTCTTTTTTATCCATTCATCCACTCTATGTCTTTTGATTGTAGATTTTAATCCATTCATATTCAATGTTATTATTAATAAGTAAGGACTTACTAATGCCATGTTATTATTTGATTTCTGGTGGGTTGTGTGTGTGTGTGTGTGTGTGTGTGTGTCTGTGGTATTCTCTTTCTTTTTTTACTTCCTTCTTGTCTTTGTTAAAAATGATTTTCTCTGGTTGTGTGTTTTAGTTTTTTGCTTTCTTATGTGTGTGTATCTGATGTATTTTTTTTGATTTTAGGTTATCATGTGGCTTGCAAATAACATTTTATAACCAATTATTTTAAGCATATAGCAACTCTGCATACAAACAATCAAACAAATAGACAAGCAAGGAAAATTCTAACAGAAATTCTATCTTTTAATTCCAACCCCCATACTACCCTGCCTTTTAACTTTTTATTGTTTCTGTCCATATCTTTTAATATGATCTATCTTTTAAATAAGTTGTTATTTTTGATATGTTTGTCTTTTGGGCTTCCTACTCAAGATATAAATGGTGTATGCACCACAATTCCAGCAACAGAAGCAATAGAGTATTTTGTATTTGTGTACTTACTGTTATCAGTTAGTTACATACTTTCAGATGATTTCTTATCATTCATTAATGTCCTTTTCATATTGAAGAAAGCTTTTTAGCATTTCTTGGAGGATGCATCTGGTGTTGATGAAATCTGAAATCCCTCAGCTTTGGTTTCTCTGGGAAGGTCTTTATCTCTCCTTCATGTGTGAAGGACATTTTTTCAGCATATAGTGTTACAGTGTTAAGGGTTTTTTCCTTCAGCACTTTGAATATACCATGCCACTGTCTCCTGGCCTGTAAGGTTTCCACTGAAAAGTATGCTGCCAGACACATTGGAGCACCTTTGTATTTTTTTTTTTCTTCTTGCTTCTTTTAAAACCTTTTCTTTATCAGTGACCTTTGGGGAGCTTGATTATTAAATATCTCAAGGTAGTGTTCTTTGGGTGAAATCTGTTTGGTATTCTAGGACTTTTCAGTACCTGAATATTGATATTTTTCTCTAGGTTTGGAAAGTTCTACGTTATTATTTTTTTGAATAAAGTTCCTACTCCAACCCCTCTCTCTACCGTCTATTTAAGGCCAATAAACTCTTAGATTTACCCTTTTGAGGTTATTTTCTAGATCTTGTAGGTGGGCTTCATTCTTTTTTATTCTTTTTTTCTTTTTTCTCTTTTATGTATTTTCAAATAGCTTGTTTTCAAGGTCACTAATTCTTCTGGTTAATCAGTTCTGCTTTTGAGAGACTCTGATACATTTCTCAGTCAGTTGAATTTTTCAGTTTTAGAATTTCTGCCTGATTATATTTTATTATGTCAATCTCTTTGTTAAATTTCTCTGACAGGCTTCTGAATTTCTTCTCTGTGTTGTTTCGAAGTTCACTGAGCTTCTTCAGAACAGTTGTTTTGAATTGTTTGTCCAAAAGGCGGCATATCTCCATTGTTCCAGGATTTGTCATTGGTACCTTATTTAGTTTGTTTGGTGAGGTCATGTTTTCCTTGGTGTGCTTGATGCTTGTGGATGTTCATTGATGTCTGGCCTTGTACAGTTAGGTGTTTATTTTAAACTTCACTCTCTGGATTTGTTTGAATCTGTCCTTGTTGAGAAGGCTTTCCAGTTTCAAAAGGAGTTGAGGTTTGTGATCTATCTCTTTGGTCAGTGCAGCCACATCAGCACGGAGATTGCCCCAAGCCCATTAATGACTCTTGCAGACACATGGTGGGACCAGGTTGGTGGACTTGGGTAATACAGAGGAAAATTCCCTGGATTGCCTGGAAGAGACTTTCACTTTCTTCTCTTGCTCTCTGTGCCAAGATGCTGAAGTTAGGGGGACTAGTGATGTGGCCACTGCTTTGTGGCCACCAGTGCCAGGTCACTCGGCTACAAGCCTAGTCTCACTCAAAGCTGTGGTGACTTTTGCCTGGCTACCTCTGACATTTATGCAAAGCCCAAGAGCTCTTTCATTAGCATGTGTTGAATCTTGCCAGTAATGGGCCCTTCACTTCAGGGCAGCATGTTTCTGTCTGGCTCAGCGGGGCGTCCAGAAATGCCTTTCAGGAAGTAAGCCCTGGAATCAAGGGTTTCAGGACTCTGCTTGGTCCTTATTTTACTGTGGTTAAGCTGGTACACAAGCTGCAAAACAAAGTCTTTTGAACTTTTTCCTTTCCTTTCCCAAAGTGGAAGAAGACTTCCTGAGCTGCAGTGTCTGTAGGTGGGACGAGGAGGTAACACACTGGCTTGGCCACCACTGATGGTGTCTCACTGGGTCTTGTGCCCCCCAAGTTCACTGAGTACGAAAATGCACAGACACGAGAATTGCCCAAGGGCTGCCGCCTTCGTGGCCCGACTGCCTTATGAATTTAGTCCAGGCCCAAGGCTGCTTTTGGCAGCCAGTGGTGGGGACAGGGGAACTTGGGTTTCAGGGCAGAGGATTTCTCTCTGGCTGGGCTGGTCTTAATGTTCCCCCTGTGGGCACAGGCAGAATTCTGCCCTGTGCTGTGTTCTCCCTTGTGTGGTCCTGGGTTTCATTACAGGTCTCACACTCACCTCCATCCCGCTCCCCCTGGGGCACACAGATTCTCTCTCCACCTGGGGTACTGGCATTGCAGTGCTAGGGGACAGGGGAGGGGTGGCAAGATTGCCCTTTCTGACTCTTTAGTCCCTTTTTCCTTAATATAATCTTAAAACCAGGTAGTATGATTTTTGGTTCTTCTAAAGGTGTTTGTTTGTGTGGATAGGACTTGAATTTGGTGTTCAGGCAGACGGATGATCACTGGGTGTTTCTATTTGGCCATCTTGCTCTCTGACCTTATAATCCTTTTGTTTTGAAAAAAGTTTACGGAGCTAGCTATTCTCATCATAAATTTTATTTTAGCAAAAGTGGAAGCTTTTGGTTTTTTTTTTTGCTTTGTTCTTTTCATGTTTCCTCAGGCCTTTGATAATTATAATAGCATAAAATAACATTATTCATAGATAATTAAGTGAATCATCAATGAATCTCTTTATATAGAAGCCCCTGCCTCAAAAAAGTTTAAAAATATTTCTGAAGGAATAAATGTTAATTTTATTTAGTATACATTACAGCAACGATATGCAACATCTTAAAGTTGGATAAATTTACCTACAATCTCAGGGAAAAATACAAAATTTCCCATCACAAAAAATAAGTAACACTATGCTACCTGGGAGTGTTCAACAAAATTATTGCCAAAAGATTAAGTGAAAACCAAAGAAAACTGCAAGACACAAGATATATGCCTCAGCACTTCCTTGAGGCAACCGGCTTAAACCAGCCCTGACTGCTTTAACTGTTCTGCAGTACACTTTAGCTAATTATAATACTAAAATCTCTACCTAGTGGAAAATTATATCATTACATGACATGCATTGTATGAAGGCACACAATGATTGTATTCCACATGTTTAATTTTTTTCCAAGTAAACAGACAGTAACACAATAAAGGAGCTTTGCGTCACTTACTGGGAATGGATTTAAGGCAATGCCGCAGGTAGGAGGTACAGATCTCATTACCTGGAGAATTCCTGTGTCACCCAAAAGTGAGTGCTCTGTGTAAGTAATCTGTACTACACTCATCTAACTCACCAAGCTAGACTTGTCTGAGTCATTCTTTGGTCTCTTAGATCCATTTCAGTCTGTAGAGTGATTTTTCTATGCTGTTCCAGGATTATCCTGAAACATAATCGTAATGCCCTCATTTTGTTTTGGCTTGTTCCATTCTAGTTCTGGCTACCTATCTATCTGTCTACGTACATATCCATCCATCTCTCTATCCACACACACAACACCCTCACCTACAGTGAAAACACTCATGCCCACGCTGTTTTAATTACTGCTTTTGACCATTTCCATATTATCAGAAAAAATGTATTTTCCAAAAATGTCTAAACTTTCTTCATAATTGTCATTTTATTGTTTTCCTTTGCTCTAAAACAATCAGCCTAAATCAGTCAACTGTTGTTGAGCAAGATACAAATGTACATAAGAGTTTTTTTTTTTTAATTTCTGTTTTTCTTTCCCCTTTGATTGTAACCTCTCTTCTTTTTTTCATCTCTGGTGGATTTTGATATGGTAAAGAATGGACAGAGCTTATCAAATGAGGAATAATTAAAAAGATACCTAAGTTATGTCCAAGACCAAAACACTGTAAGTATTAATACAGCATTCAGTAGCCCTACTTGTGGAAGTTTCTAAGTCCTCCTTACTTTAATTTGAGAAAATATGGTAGCGGAAAACACGTTGCTCTTAAAATTGGTAGACCTGGGTAGAAGTTCTGACTGCCATGAACTAGTTTTATTTGTTTTGTACTCATATCACCTCTCTGGTCTCAGTTTCCTTATCTGTAAATTGAGGGGATTAGATTAGGTTTCAAAATATCATGAACGTGCAATAGAGACAAAGGAGAGAAGCAGAGAATTCAAACTGTCGCATTTCTCTAAAAGAAACAAAGAATGTGGTTGATTTTATGGCCTTTTAAAATGTACAACACTGGCTATATACTTAAAGGAAAACAAAAACTAGGCTTGTGAGGATTTAGAGATTTCAGCAGAAGATTGCTGCAGATTAAGAATCTGTAGAGAAGTCACATATAACCGTACACTCCATTAAAACTTTTAATGGTGCGAGAAAGTCTGACTGAATAGATATCAACTAAGTGAAGATGAATGGAGTAGAACATGTTTATGGTTCTACATAATCATATTTCTACATTGCATCTTGACGACTGGCTAAAGGGAATGGTTCAGATTTCTTTTCAATACCATTACATCTTAATTATGCTATTGTGAATTCAGAATCATATTCTTCAAACAAATGTCTGCAACTACATTTTGGGAGTCTTAAAACAGTAACTGAAAATGTGGTACTGAGGTTGACCAAGGAACAGATTAAATAATTTAGTCGTTATATTTAACTGTTTTGTCATAGGCTGACAAAAGATGTGTTGAAGAATTCTCTCCCGTTATTTATTTCTTCCCCCGTTATAAAATTCTGTCTGAAGTGAATTCTGTTGAAATCAATTAGCATGATGAGATTATGTAAGCTTAATAAAAACTAACTGCTGATTTTGCTGTGGTTATTTGTTGCTATACATGTCAGATTTTGCATTCAGCACCCTCAAAAACTGGAAAGGCAAGAAACATGTTGGCAACTGATTTGGTGGGAAGAAAAAATATGAGGCCTGGGCTTACATTTTGTGAGCATAAGAATTTGAGCACATTTCTTTATCTCTTCTAAACTCAGTTTGTTCATTTTATGCATGGAAATGATGATGACGATGACGATAAATTATAAACTAAATTCACAGAACTTTTGGGTGGTTGGGTTCCAAAACAGATGTAAATGTGCTTTACAAAGTCCTATGCATATTGCAAGACTTCACCACTATTGAGGAAAAGCTTTTACAATGCAAGAAATGGTATACCAATATTGAATAATAATACAAAAGTCTCCTTTCCTTGAACAGATAATAGAAAGCTCTCTTCGTTACAAATGCTAAGTATGATAAGGGGAATTTTTTCCTTTGGGTACAAGAATTGATCATCATTAAATCTACTGAAAAGCTACTCTGTGCTATGCTTGTGCTAAGCCCTTTTACTGCATTACCTCCCTTAATACTGACGCTTTGAGAGGCTAATTTATTGACTGTCACACATCTAGTAAATGGCACATTTAGGGTTTGAACACCTGTAGGTTTGGTTCCCATGTTGTTGCTTTCACGTCCTGCAGCATGCTACTTTTTTTGACTTGACCCCATCTTTATCCATTAGTTGTCTTGATACTGAAAACTGCTTACCCTGTTTGTCAAAGATATTAACTCTGGTTCCATGAATTGACAATCTAAAAAAGAAAACAGACACAGTAATGACTAAAACAAACTCATACTCTAGGTTTATATTAGGATGGCTTCATTTTAGGAGTAAAAAATAAATTTATATATATGGTATAGGTGAAGCGTTTAGCATATGAGTAGGGTAAGGAAAACTCATAAAGGAGGAGATGTGTTTATAACAAGAATCTAAGTTACTGGCATTGTTATGAACATCAGAGGCAAAAGCTCTTATTTTGAATTGCAGCTAGCTGTGTGTTTTTGTGTTAGTCATTTAGCCTCCCAGAGCTGCTCAATTTTTTAATGTGGAAAATGGCAATTTACAAATATTTCCTATTTTATAGTGATATTGTGAGATTCAAATAAGCTTATCTGAGTATAAGGGGTCACAGTTTCAAAGAGTCTGAGAGGTTTTAATAGGAAAATTAAATTTCCATGTTAAAATATTTTTGTAAACATTTTTTCATTCATGTTTAGGTCTTGATTTAGATACTTTGCTTCTGTTTTTTCTTGGTGGTGATTGCCCCGATTAAACTGGCCTTTTTGTTTTTATGTGTGCAAAGCATCTCCTATGGAAATAAAATTGAAATAAGGGTTCAGTTCCATCCAGAATTGTCATGTTGCAGCCATTAACAAGCTATAGTAAAAGTTTGTAAGATATCAATAATGGATTACAATATAAATATTTATGTAGTGCTTTGAGGTAGTTAGTTTCCATCAAGCTGGGGACATGCAAAATTGAATAGATACTGACACTAAACAAGACTTTGATTAAGTGGTTGTGGCATAATCCTTTTCCAATATTAAACAAATATCATCTTTAACATTGTTCGAGATAAAGTGGGCTTTGGAAATTTAGCAGCAGTAAAAGTTTCTCTAATAAAATATATGTTATTTTAATGGATTATGAATATAGTATGCCTTTGTAAATGTCTGTTTTTCTACATTTACGGTGGGTAGAAAAAAATTTGAAAAATATGACCATCTAATAATGCCTACATATTTTGGAAATAAAAATGTAGTGCATTTGTGGTGGCTAGTTTTAGTTGTCAACTTGACTGGATTAAGGGATATTTAGAAAGCTGGTGAAGCATAATTTGAGTGTGTCTGTGAGGTTGTTTCTGGAGGAGATTGACATGTGAGTGGGTGGGCTGAGTGGGGAAGATCCCACCTCAGTGTGGGTGAGCACCATCCAATTGGCTGGAGGCCCAGATAGAATGAAAAGGCAAAGGAAAGGCAAGTCTCTCTCTGTTCTGGAGCTGGAGCACTCTTCTCGTGCCCTTGAACATTCGAACTCCAGGTTTTCTGGTCTTTGGACTCTGGAACTTGTGCTAGCAGCCTCCCGGGGTTCCTAGGTCTTCAGCCTCAAAGAAAGAGCTACACCATTATCTTTCCCAGTTCTGAAGCTTTCAAACTTGGACTGAACCAAGGTACCAGCATCTCAGGGGCTCCAGCTTAGAGACAGCCATTGCGGGACTTCACAGCCTTCATAATTGCATGAGCCAATTTCTCTATAAACCTCTTCTTATCTATCTATCTAATTATCCATCCATACTATTGGTTCTATCTCTCTGGAAAACCCTGACTAATGTAATATTTGACTTCTTGTCCCCAAATATAATGATTGTTATGTTAAGGCATTCAAATTGGTTTGAATAGCTTGTTTCTCTGTTTCTCTCTTTTATTTTCCTGCTGCTTGATTTTTCTGTTTGGGAAACTTGATTTTAAAAAGCTAAAACTTCTAGAAAAATGTAGAAATTCTTTTTTAGTAGCCTTTTAAGAAAAGTGCTATATAAATTTCTCAGAACATAAAAGATGTCATCTCTGAATCAAATATCTTCTTATGGAGTGAGGTCTACAACCAAACTATCCTTGTGGTATCCCTAAAATATTATTGCAAATGATGTAAAACATCTTAGAATATTACCTATTCCATAGGTCATAACTTTTCATTACTGCCCAAGTACTAGATATTTTATTTAACACTGTGCCAGGCACAAATATGGAGTTACATAAAACTCATGGCAAAGCTACTAAAAATTTTTTATCCCAAATGGAGATAAGGTAAAATGATTATTGCTTGATTTTTTAAAATGTCATGCTAGATATCATTTTCCAGTAAGCTTATCTGAGCATCATCTGATGCATGCTGAGGATGTTTGACTAATAATAAACAACTGATAAATGTGTGGATGGTTTATGGTTCTTTGAGGTTAGAGGTTGACCAGCAGAAATTAATGAGTTCTTATATTTGATAGCACTAGAGATATATTAACTCTAAAGGTGATATGGTTTTATAGCTTTGTTGAAACTTATCCAATTTGCAATTTTACTTCAGCATTCCTTTCCAGCTATTTTGTCTTTCTGTTGATTTCTTCATAAATGTGTTACATAACACTTTAACAGTGCTAACTAGTATAATAGTTATACTATATTACCCACATTTTAAAGATGATGAAATTGTGGCACGACTCATCTTTTGTAAGGCCTCTTGCTCCTACAAATCAGCTTTCGAGAGCCAGTCCGCTTAAACATATGCCCTACACTGTGGTGCAGACTGAGGCTCAAGCACTTTTTGTATAGGCCCTAAATTGGGAGAACAACCAAGAATCTCTAGCAGTGATTGAGAGTGGTATTCTTAACAGAAATGAAGTACTGATAACGTAGTGCTATTAAACGATTAAGAAATTGTTTCTAACCAAAATATCATTTGAAATGACAATTACAAAATGTAAGAACAAGGCTGCTGGTCCTTAATAGGCTTGAGCAGTTTGTATGGGAGTGTGTCTTGAGTTTCAGTTTGGTAACTCAGATGTGATCAGAACCACTGTACAACTAATTAATGATTGGTAATCATGACACTGGGACATAAGTGTAATGTCCTGGGTTGTTTATAAGTAAACTTCAAGTGACTGGGACCAGTTCCCAGAAGGGTTTGGGCACTTTGGAGGATAGAATCTCTGCAGATGTGGGATCAATGGCTCCCTGGAGCAGGGGAGAATTGCCTTCCTCATGGAGAAGGTCCCAGATGTGTTGCTGCCTCCATCACACTGTTGGAGAAAGAAGACAATTAACGTAAGTGAAATGGATGATGTCACAAAGTGCTGACCCTGGTGGAGTCACGAAAGACTCTTCAGGGGTGAGTTATGGTCAGTCTTACCTCAAGTGGTTTAGAAAGTTTAACACTTTGACATAAGCTCCCCCCTTGTTCTGAAGCAGAGGAGGATATAAAAAAGCAATCCCTACAAGAGGTTTTCACAATTCTTTGAAAAGCAAGGATTAACAGTCTTTCCTGACCAAAATTGTAGAAAACTTTTATTATCAATGAAAAGAGTTTAGGGTGGGTTTTACCAAAGTCGGGACTGAAGAACATTGTGTTTGGAGAGCAGTTATGCCTAGGATCATTATTATAATTAAGGTGACTTATGTGAATTAAATGAAACACTGAGTAAACATATTAGAAAAAAGCAACTGTCCTGAGTCTGCTTTTTTTGTTATCACAACATTCAGTTTGTTAATTGTATGAAACAAACTTCATTTTGGGTGCTATCTTTTTTTTTTTTTTTTTTGAGACGGGATCTTGCTCTGTTGTCCCAGCCAGAGTGCAGTGGCTTCATCATAGCTCACTACGTCCTCAAACTCCTTAGCTCAAGCGATCCTCCTGGCTCAGCCTCCTGAGTAGCTGGGACCACAGGTACGCACCACCATGCCTGGCTAACTTTTCTAATTTTTGTAGAGAGGAGGTTTTGCTCTTGATCAGGCTGGTCTCAAACTCCTGGCCTCAAGCAATCCTCTGACCTCAGCCTCCCAAACTGCTGGGATTACAGGCATGAGTCACTGTGCCCAGTTTGGTTGCTTGTTTTGATTATTACACATGTCAAATATAAAATGCTTTTCATTTAAGTTTAAAAAATTTGATTGCCTGTCCTAAATGTCAAATTCAAAAGTTATATCACTTTCTTTTAAGATAAACACTATTTAAGACTTTTAAAGAAATAAATCAAAAAGCATTGATTTTTTTAAAGTTCATGATCACACAAGAGATTTTATGAACATCACTTAGTTGGTGTTCTTTGTATAATACTCTTTGTTTTGTGGTAAATTGTTGACAAAGTAATGCATCCTTTCTTCCATATCATACAGGTATAACCACCCTACCACATCAAAAGCTGAGGGAAAGGACTCATAATCAGCACTCTAACTTTCTGAGTATATTTTTGTACAGGAAAAGGATATTTATGTTTCATTAACTACTAAGATTGTCATGTTTTTATGCATTTCAAAGAGACAACATTATTGTGTTTTGTTCTTAGTGCCTGAAATGTGGAAACCTTTTGTGCGCTTTACTGTGTAATATGCCATTATCTCCCATGAAAGCGTCAGGCCTTGTGTGACATACGGCTAAAACCGGGCATTTGTTTCTACTCTGCTTATTCTTTTATAACACACGTGTACAGAGTTGCAAGAGAAAATGGTTTCTGTTGAAAATAAACAATGAAGAATTCTTAGTTTTTCAATTTAAAAAAAAAAGGAAAGAAAAAACTCCAAACAGAATGCCACACATCCAATGTAAATTAAAACATTTTCATTTTTGAAGAGCCTCCTGTATCATTTAGCATGAATCAGGGAACAAACAGAATTTCCTTGTTGGAAAGCTTCTTATTTCCAGTTTATGCATCTTTTCTCTTCCATTTTTAACCAACTGTACAAATACAAGAAGGAGGAAATTTGGCTTAACTAGAATACACGTAAGGAAATTTTAGTTTAGTTCATTGTAAACTTGACATGAGTTGATAATGTGATGTAATTACTCTTAATCTTTTACTAGTAATTTGTCCACAATGAGGAAAAAAAGAACTGCTTTTCCTGGTACTTATCAAACTCATCTCTTCTTCTGCTTGGACCCATGTGTTAAATGGGGTAGAAACACATTCGGGATATAGCGATCAGGGGATATGTAATTCTTGCAGTATGAGTGGTTGAGAGAACTGGAGATAGAGTAGAGAAGATATGGTTGCTATCTTCAATATTTTGAGTTGTCATGGAGAATAGGGATTACATTCATTACGGATAGCTCTCCAAAAGATTAGAGCCAGAAAAAATGAGTAGAAGCCACAGGGAGCTAAGCCTCAGCTTAATGTAAGAAAAATGTTGAGTCCAAATGGTCTGAGGAAGGAACAGGGTATGCATTATGGATCAATGGAAGTACATAAATGCTACTTGCATTCATTTGTAGGGGTGCTCTACAAGGACATTGAGTAATCAATGAGTAGTTGAGATGAACACAGTTTTTTGATTCAATAAAATATATTCTAGTCAATATTTGCAAGTGAATTTGATAAAAATTTAGCATAGAGTTTCTCTTAAGTAAAAACCAGCCTATGAGTTTCTTGATTACTTGAGTTTAGTTGCTACAAAATAAATACTGATAGCATAGTGTGGCAATATAGAAGACGCATATGCTCCTTTGTGCTAAGTGTAGAATCATTGAATGTAATAGGTGGATGAAATTTTTAAAATCATCAAGTCCAATGCCTTCATTTTACAAATGAGGAAATTGAGGCAAAGAAGTGATATGACTGGCACACATTCACAGAATTAGTGTCAGAACTGGAGTTGAAAGGCAGCGTGTCTTATTACTTTAGATCTCTTTACTGCAAGAGTTGAAAAGGCTATGTGCTCTTTGCTGAATGTCACCAGCAACTACAAGTAGTAAGCCACACTAAAAGAGAACTGTCTACATTCATTGTGTATGTGTGTTTGTGTGTGTGTAAGTTTGCTCGTCAACAAGCTGATTCTATTTGACCTCAGGATTCTTTCCTAATTGCTGTGGCTGGTGGTTGGACCTTTACCTCTTCTTCATGCTTGGTTGGCCCTTACTTCTTGGAAGTTCCACATAAGGTTTTGGAGGACCTCAATCTATAGCATTGAATATAGCTTTGTATAGCTTTCCTGGGTTTAAGTATTGTTAAAAATGAGGATAGTGTTTAAAATGTGCCAGTAAACATAATTTTTTTTGTCCATACTATGGATGTTAATATGGCTCTCCTGACATTTGCCCAACCATATTTCCAAGCACAGATGCATATATGCATACACACACACACACACACACACACACACAACCTTCTACTGAAATAGGTAGTCAACTACTGCTGATAGCAAGAAAGATGTTTGAATATTATTATCACTAAGGAAGAAAGGATTAATGTTGTATTCTTTCAAAAGTATATTGAGTTATGACTTTAACACATCAAAATCTAGGATTGCTCTGTCAAATGGATTCTTTGCTGCCGATGAGATCAAATATTAGTTTATATCCGTGGTTTTTTTTCGCTGTTTGTGATTTTGTTGGTAAAGTATATACATGGCTAGAAGAGGTAGCCACACTTATTGATATTATTAAAGAAAATAAAACTTTTCTGAAAACCATGGTTTTATTCAAAGATCTCTCTGAGTGAGAAATATGCTGATTTTATTATTATCTCCTCTCTTGGTAGTCATAAGAGATCAAACCAATACCGAGGTGTCCTCTCATGTTTATTTCTTTATACAAGTCATGGCTTTCTGAGTAGGTTAGAGCCAATTTTTTTACATCTGCAACTTAATGACTGCCCAAAATTGACCATTCAATGGGCTCGTTTCCAGTTTAATTGGCCATTTGCTTCTTTTTTTCTGAGTACACAAGAGACCAATTGCACCTACATTGAGCCTGATGGAGATTTAGAAAAGGAATATTTTCAGAATTCTATTTTGGTCTGTGACTCATCCTTTTTCACAGGATGAAAAAAATGACATTGTCACATTGCAACGTGGAGCAATGTATTTATGATTATTTTACTTGTATCTGTAATGTAAATTTTGTTGCAAAATACAAGGTGATTTGACTCTTGAGTAACTGAGTGAATTTGTTCTTTGAATTTAAAAAGCTTAATCAAAAGACTTTTCTCTAGGTTGATAATGCAAACTCATTGATGTGCAAGTTTCTCCTTGAACACTTAAAACAAGGAAACAAGCCTAAAACAATTGTGTACATACACTTATAAGGAAGGAGGAGCTGTTGGAATAAATGGAATGACTTTGATACTAGGGGAAATATTACATATAAATTTTATATAATCTCATTTATATCATTACATATTTTTTTTCTGACTATTCAGGAGAGTAATCATACAGTACCTCTTGGTCAGACCTGTGAAAGAGTACCATTTGATATATTCATAAGTCAAGAAAAGAGTGTGGTTTGGAGTGTGCAACTCCAAGAAACAAATTTTTAATATAAACATGAAGGGAAACAGGCCAAGTTGGGATGTGTAGGAGTTGAAATCATGTTTGCAAGCATATTTTATTTGTTAAATAGATTAGATTATATCAAATTCTTCTGCTTACAACCCTCTGTTATTCAAAAGAGAAAGTCCACACTGCTAACTTAGCATTCAAGGCCTTTCATTCTCTGACTATTGCCATTTTCTAGTATCATCTCTCATCAGTCCCTTCTATGGGCTTTATGATCCAGAAATGCCAAAGTATTTGCACACACCTAGGTGTTCACCAAATCGGTGCCATGGAGAGATGCTGCTATGAGGTAAGGAATGTCAGGGTTTTCCAGGAGTCACCAAAAGCTCGGAAGAGGCAAGGGAAAGCTTCTCTAGAGCCTTCAGGGATCTCTGGTTCTGCCAATTCCCTTATTTTAGACTTCTAACCTTCAGAATTCTGAGAATAAATTTTTGATGTTTTAAGCCACCAGCATGTGGTGATTTATGATGGTAACCTTAGGAAGCAAACACAATTCCCATGTCTTTAATGGAAGTTCATGGCAAACTAGAGCAGCCCAATAAAGGCAAAATCACTAGTGACACAGGAATTTCATGAATAACGTTTCACTCCACCAAGGTAAGAATCACGAAAACTTAAGAGTGTGTAAAGAGCTTAGAGTGTTACAATCTCACTCTTGATTTTTACGCTGAAGTCTTATTTTACTGGCAAAGTCCTGGATTTGGTCCTTTTATGGAACCACAGTGTAATGATCATGCTTTTGATTTGGTAGAATATGACTCTATCTTTCAACCTTGAAGTTAATTGGCTTTATTTATGCTCACTAAATTTTCTTACAAACTGGCTTATTTCCTTACCATATCTCTTTCTTGTAATTTCTTATCAAATACAGCCAGCAAAAAAAAATGAAATAAAATCAATCAAACAAACAAATGAAAACCAAACCAAACCAAACCGGTCATGCTTTTTACATCTTGTCTAAAGTTCTGCTTCCCAACTCTACAAATTATTATATACATACTCTACCTTCTACATACTCTCACACAACATTTTTATCAAATGTTTATCTACCCATAACCTAGGTTGTAACTTTCTCAGTTTTTCTATGTCTGCAAAGAATGTTATTGGTAATTTGGTAAGTATTATATTGAATCTGCAGATTGCTTTGGATCATAGGGTCATATTAACAATATTCATCCTTCCAATCCATGAACATGAAATGTATTTCAATTTATGCGTTTGTGTTCTTTTCAGTTTCTTTCATCAGCTTTTTTTTTTTTTTTTTGTAGTTTTCATTATGGAGATCCTCACTTCCTTTGTTAAATTTATTTGTAGGTATTTTTGTAGCTATTATAAATGGGATTGTTTTCTTTCTTTCGTTTTATCTAGTTTGTTTCTGGTGTAGAGAAATACTACTGATACTTATATTTTGATTTTGTATTCTTTAACTTTACTGAGTTCGTTTATATATCCTACAGTATTTTTGGTGGGGTTTTTAGGTTTTTCTTTATATACGATCATGTCATTTGCAAAGAAGGGCAATTTGATTTCCTCTTTCTAAATTCGGGTACCCTTTATTTCTTTCTCTTGCCTGATTGCTCTGGCCAGGACTTCCAGTACTATATTGAATAAGAGTAGTAAAAGTGGGCATCCTTGTCTTTTTCCAGTTCTTAGAGGAAAGGTTTTCAGGTTTTCTCCATTTGGTATGATGTTAGTTGTGGATTTGTCATAAATGAACTTTATTGTGTTGAAGTATGTTCCTTCTATGCCTAAGTTACTGAGAGTTTTTATCATGAAGGGATGTTGAAATTTATCAAATGCTTTTTGATGTGTTGTTGGATTTGGTTTGCTAGTATTTTATTGAGGATTCTTACATCTATGTTTATGAGGGATATTGACCTGTGTTTTTCTTTGTTTATTGTGTGGTTTGTTATTAGGGCAATTCTTGCATAAACATATTAAGTAATCCTCCCTTTCCCTGTACAGGTACTAATGTTTGGGTTTTTTGTTTGTTTGTTTTATTTAACCTCACACTTCCAGGACAAGTAATTTATCTCTACTATTACATTTTTCAGTTAAGTAATAATTACTTTTAAAAATTGATTTAGTTGATATGAGTCCTAAAACCTTCACAGAGTGTTTATATTGATTTGCTTGCTATTTTCAATATAATTTTTAAAGTTCTGAAAATAAACAATTCTGTAGTTTTACTGTTTCTAAATTTTAAAAGTTTAATTACAATATTGAGAACCAAACTTCCGCATTTTTCCTGTAACAGAAATTTCCTAAAAGTTGCTATTCCAAAGGAAGCTGAGGAAATTAGGTTAAAATTGACTTTATGACTAAGAGTTGCCTGTTCCCTTTCTGTAGAAAGTCAATTAAATTATTCTGATGCACCGTCTGGGGGATGGACACACTTGAAGCTCTGACTTGGGGGTAGGGCAAAGGCAATATATGTAACATAAACATTTATACTCCCGTAATATGCTGAAATTAAAAAAAAAATAAAAAAACGTCAGAGTTTGAACATCCTTATCTGTGACTATTTGCAAATATCTCTATACTGGACCTTTAAGTAGTGTTTCGGGAGAGCAAATAATCCCTGAATCTAGTAACTTGAAAAAAAAATCTTTTTTTAGATGACAAATAAATTGAATATCTTCTCTGAATTTAATAGAACTTTTTTTTTATTTGCTTCACATCATTTCCTTCAGAAAAACAGATTAAAAATCACCTATATTTATAACAAAGCAAGATGAATTGGCACTTTAAAAGCATCTTTCTTGATAATATAACCTTAGTTTTGGTTAATGAAAATACTTACAGAGGAATCTGAATGAAAATTAGGAAGTATTTTATGATCTAACTTTGGAAGTGTTTTATATAAATCAGCTCAAGCTGAGCTATGGTAAGTTTTACTTGATTTCTTAGTAACTTTTTATAATTTCTGCAAGTAAACATAAATACTCAAGGATCTTAATTAATTATCATATTGGGTCTTCATAAAATGTATAGAATAATTAGGTTTCTTACAGGGTATTGGAAATATCTCATCTCTAAAGTCTGACCAGGACCTGAGGTGGTATATGAGGGAAAAAAAAAATTATATCTGTTGCTTATACTTAATCCTTAATCCACCCTAACAGGGGGAATGAGATTCCTGATATTATTCCAAGCAGCTAAACTTGATTTTCAAATGTTCAAGGTCAATTCTCT
The DNA here is from genome assembly GCA_963575035.1 of Avahi laniger. Classification (NCBI taxonomy): domain Eukaryota; kingdom Metazoa; phylum Chordata; class Mammalia; order Primates; family Indriidae; genus Avahi; species Avahi laniger. The sequence continues at coordinate 23,319 of CAUYSK010005747.1, read as the reverse complement.
CTACCACTTATCCACAACTCCCTCTTTGATTAAACTTTAAAAGTTATTTTGACTGAATTAGATTATTTGTATTAAAATAAACTGTATCATTCTTTGGCAGTGGGTTAAAAGGGAAGACTCAGCCAAAGAAGAAAGAAATATGTTGAGCTGAATCAAATCCTGTAGATTCCACAAAGTATATTCAGAATGTGATTACTTCTAACGTCCTCTACCACAACCTCTCTAGTCAAAGCCCCCATCATCACTGGCTTGGACCATTGAAATACGAAATTAACTGTGATGTCTTTCTTCATTCTTGTTCCTTGTGGTCTAATTGTCTCACAGGCACAAGGATGTTTTACCCTGTGACTTCTTTACTTAAAACCTCTGTGAATCCTAGCCAGGATAATAAGGCAAAAAAATATACAAGGGATAAAGTCGTGAGAGGAAGAAGTAAAATTCATTATGTGTAGATGACATGATCATATAAATATAAAATCCAAAAGACTTTACAAAAGACCTAATAGAACTATTGAGTAAATTAGCAAGATCAATATAAAAGAATCCAAGCTATTATATTCACATATATGAGATCAATATACCTAAGGTACAAAATCTATGCATAAAACTCAATAATATTTCAATATGAAAGCAACAGAATACAAAATGGATTAACTATTTAGAATAGCATAAAACCATTTTATTAAGATATGTAAGACTTCTACACTAAAGACTGTAAAATATTATTGAGAGTAATTAATGATTCACTAAACAATGTAGAGGTTTATCATGCTTATGTATTGGATGACTTGATATTACACAGATGTCAGTGGTTCTCAAATTAAATTATTGACTTAGCATGATCCCAGTAAAAATTATTAGGTTTTTTTTTTCTTTAAGGGAGTTTCTGTTAATATGTGTGTGTATAAAATTTTACAAGTAGATTCTAACATTTATATGGAAATGCAAAGGACATAGAATAGACAGGGCAATCTTAAAGCGAAACAAATTACAAGATTTGCATTGGTCAATTTTCAAGATCTAGCATAAAAAATGAAATGAAGATATTGTGATATTGGTGCAGAAATAACAAGTAATGAAACTTAGTCCTCCGTAATTGAGTTTGTGGACACCTCTCAGTTCTTACCACTCTCCAATTTGCGAGTGCTCCAGCCGAGCTTACCTTGTTGAGGTTTCTCAAAATGTTCTCTTCTTTCAGGACATTTGCACCTTCTGTCTATACTCTCTGCCTGAAACTTTCCCCTGGATATTTATCTGACTTCATAACTCCAATCAGCTTTTGATTAAAAGATGTCACCTTACCATAGCTTCCCTTCCTGACTACCCAGCATCTAAACTAGCACCCTCTTTATTTCTGCTAACTTTAATATGCTTATTTTTTCTTCATGATATTTTTCTGAATTGACATATATTTCTTTGTTTATTCTGTTTTGCCCCTCTACATTGTGAGCTTCGTGATAAAGTGACATTTGTAGTTCACTGTCATATCCCTCGCTCCCAGAATAAAGTTCAGCACATAAGGAAGCACACAATAAATAATTGTTTTAATGAATCATGCAAACCCAATTATCTTTTTTTATCTCTTGTATATCTAAACTTTGTACTGTATCAGTCTTCAAATACAAAAGCAATTAAAAACTTTTATCTATTCCTCAATCCCACTGTCCCTCTTTTCCATATCTAAATATGATGTAAAATGTGTCTCTACTTGCTTCAACTTCTTTTAAACCTCTTATTCATTGTTGAACCCACTTAATTATCTGTCCCAGTGCTCCGTTAAAATAACTCTTGTGAACATGACCAATAGCCTTCAAGTTGTTAGTATCGATCTTACACAGAGATTCAACAACAAAGCTTTTGCCTTAGTTGACTAAAACATTTGATGAATTCAGTTTATTTTATTTTCTCTTTATTATTATTATTATTTATTGCTTTGCCTACATAGTCTGGTTCAGCAATCATTTCACATTTGATAGATGTTGGCTATGTGTGCACTGCACTAATTTTTGATCAGCAATACTTTGATTATAAAGAACAAAACTCATTTAAAGTATCTATAGCACAAAAGAGAACTATTGTATTGGAGAGATACAAGGGCATCGCATAATAGCCAAAGGCAGGAAGTGAGACTGGGACTAGAACCAGCCCTGGAAAATTGAACAGCACTTTTACAGTTTCATTACAGAAAGACTGATTGATATTTCTGCCCCCTTCCTTCTCCTTTTCCCTCTCTTTTCTCAGGCCTGTTTTCTTAGCTTTTATACCTACAGTTTACGAATCCAATGCTATACTTCACTTGTTCCAGTTCTGAATTCCTGGAAGAGAGAATGTAATCAGCCCAGACAAGCCTCTGGAGATATTCTCTCCTGGTTAGCTGTTCACTCCCTGCCCAATAAGCTATGGCCATGGAGAGTCATATAGTACAAAGATCTCAGGGTCCTACCTCCAGGGGAAAGGCAGTTCCCCAGAAAAGGATAAGAAGAAGAAGACAAATCTATATAACACATAGATTAAAAATTGATGGCAATGGTGTTCTAAATTTTCTGTTTTGACCTGATGTCAATACATCGATTCTCCCCTCCATGCTTGCTTTTATACCTGCTTCAGGTGTGCTGATGTGCCCTGAGGACATCTTCTGTTAGCACAGCTCATTCATTTCAAGTGATAACGATCATTCCCATCCTCATCAGGTTGCTCAAAAATCCATGAACAAAGACCTATTGTTTTCCTAAACAACAGTTTAATAAATAGTTATTTGGAAGAAATTATAAGCACTGGCTATGCAAAGCTGAATAAGACAAGGATTCTGCTCTTGAGTATAGTACACAGACAGTGTAGTATACAGACAAGGAAACTCACAATTACTGTGAGGTATGTGAAGGGAATTGAAATAGCTCTGTTCTTATCTCCAAGTTCAAAGCAAAGGAGGAAAAGTGAAAAATTGAACCAAATAACTTATGCATCTTATAGAGTGATACACCGTAATTAGTTGACAAAAACAAGTTGTTTCTGTGTTTTTATTTTATAATGGTTGGTTTGTATTTTGTCTAAAGAAATAACATTTGATCTCTGTCCAGAAGCATAAAAGATACTTAGCTGTGTAGATAAACTGCAAATACATAGCATTGTATTATAATTTTTATTGTGTGTATGTGTAAAGGATTTTAACTGTGTATGTGTGACAATGGTATATTTTAGGGTATTTTCATGTTCTGTAATGTTAGTAAATAATATTCTTATTAATTTTGTAACAATTATATACTTATAGAAAAGTTGGATGTACAGGACTAATTTTTTTTCTGACTCATTTGAGATTAAGTTGACAACCTAATGCCCCAATATTTTAGTTCTATAAATAAGGACATAGTTTTTAATAGTGCTTAGTAGCATTTAGTATTACAAATAAGGGCATTCTCCTAAATAGCCATAATATAACCATCAAACCCAGAGAGTTAACAGTGAAATATTCAATCATCTAATCCTGAAGTCCTATTTCAATGTTGTCAATTTCCCTAATAATGTATTTATACATGACAAAGGAAACCAGTTCAGAATGACTTATTGCCTTTAATCCTTTGTCTTCTTCAATCTGCAACAGTTCCTCAATTTTACCATGATTTCATTACTTTCCCCAAGGATTATGGGATAGTTATTTTGTAGAATACCTCTTAATTTGGGATTGTCTGATGTTTCCTCATGTTTAGATTCATCTTTGGCAGAAGTATTACATGCTGTTGTGTTTCTCTTGCATCCTATCAGGTGGCACATGGTTTCAATTTGTTCCATTACTGATGATGTTCACTTGCATCACTTGTTTAAGATGGCAGTGTCAAGTGTATCAATTTTATAGCTACTCTTCTTGTATTACATAAAGAGTTACCCTGAATATATAAAACTTTCAATGTATTCATTTATTTTTTAGCCACAGGCACTCATGGTTTTCTTTTTTGTTCAATTGATTATAATCCATTGCTATCACCATTTATTTTGATGCTCAGATTGTACATTTGTCCGGTTTATACTCATTCAAGCTGGCTACTACGTGCTTTTGATGTGTCGCCAAATGTTCTTTGAGCACTTCCTTACTTTCCAAAATAAAAATATGTTCTGGGCTCATCTTGTACTTTCCCTGACTCAAACCTGGAATAATCCATTTCCAAGGAATCTGGTTCTTTTATTTGATCAACCTCCTTGTATATATCCAATCTGCTTCTACTTCCTCCTCTTCATGGATGTTTTCTTTTCCCTGCTCAGGCTCTCATTCTCCATTCCTTGAGATTCTCCTTCTCAATTACATGGGATCTCCCCTTGCCCTATGTGGACTCTGACACCCCCTTCCACACTACTTAAATTCTGAATCCCCAAACCATGTTGTTCCTGCTGCAGTGGTATGATATTCACTCTGCTTAGGCCCTGACCATTGAGGCAACTCCTCTCTCCCCCCATTATGGACACTTACCTTGCTTTATCCAACTAAAAGCTCTAGGATTGAAATGCTAAGAAACAGAAGACATTTGCACTATAATTTTAATTCACTGACAACAGTTCTGTGGACCTTTTATGAGAAGAAAATGTTCTTCCGGCACAGTGTACAGGAAAGAGAAGCAGAAGACAGGATTCTTATTCTCAAGGAGATTTTCAGGGTAATTGGAGAGACAAAGACAACTTATTTTATCTTTAGAATAATTCTGTAAGGCATAGATTAGAATCCTTATCTGCACATAGTTATTAAGAATATGAACTTATTTTCTTTGAGGGGATAATTTCTCAGCAGTTTTGGAATACTATAAATGGAACTGAAGAGAGAAAGCTCATGTAAAAAACTGAGATGCTAAGCAAATTCTGGAAAGTCACAGTGATAAATTACACTTCTTTTCCTCTGACTTTGTTCAGTTTAGAATGAATGAATAACATTGATGACACACTTTAGGAAAATAAAATCATATTAATTTATATCATTATAATGCTACTAGAAACCCAACAAATCAAGAAGATAACCAGCCTTATAGCATAATAATTCCACAAAGAAGGCACCTGTTTTCAATTTACAAATAGTGTATCAGATCATGTTGGTGCCTTTCTTACAATATTGTAGAATGTTTTCTGATTATAAATGTTTGTAAACTGGATATATTACCTAAGATAAATCTCATATATTTATAATTCAAATGAATATGAGTGTAGGTAAAAAGGAATATGAGCATAACTTTGTCTTCTAGATGAGGGAGACAACAAGATATCACTATTGTAGTCAACTTGAAAACCCTTAAGTACACTGAGGGATATATTGGCTTATGTAACCAAGCATTGCATAAATACTAATGGAAGTGACTAGAAACATTATGTTACTAGGGCTTTCTTTCTCTTCCTCCCATTTTTGGTCCTTTCTGTGTATTACCTTAATATTCTGGTACTACTGACCATTTTTCATCATGTGATGGCAGATGAACCACTAGAAGCTCTAAGTTCAGTTTTTGCTAGCTTCATTACTAGAGAAGAAGAGATTTTTGCCTTCAGCAATACTTTAAAAAAATTCAGAGAAAGGACTCTGATTGGCAGAACATACATCACATGTTCACATTTTGCTTAGTTCAATTGTTGCAGTTTAGAAGTTAGGGTGAATGTACTATTTTTGTCTAAGCTTGGGACATGTGCTTGTTTTTATGGTGTGGAGTAAATCAAACTATCATTGTTGAAAATCCCCATTAGAACCAATGCTTAATATGTAAATGAAGTTGTTTTCCCTAAAAAGGAAGGGTAGCTTACACCTTGCCACTGGGAAATTATTGTAATCCCGGAAGCCATGCCAATCCATACTTATTTTTCTTTCTAAATGGGTTTTGGTGAACTCAGTCTGGAGGAAGGTAATCATTTAGTGGTCAAGACTAAATTTGAGGCTCTAGGTAGCAGAGAAACACACTCAAACAGGGAGTGAATTTATAGTACTTGCTGAATAATGTGTTTGGCATAGTTATTCAATTAGCAGCTGGGGATTGGGAATATATATTATATATCAATAATAAATATATAATACATATATGTGTGTGTGTATATATATATACATATAAATATAAATATAAATAATGGAAAAGTACCAAGTAAGAAAAATATAGAATTTATAGAAAGTCTATCAGCTCTAATTAAGCAATAAATATAAAAGAAGTAAGAAAAATAGCTATAAGTTTATACAGCATCTAATTAACTGTTGGTATTTTAATGGAAGTTGCAGTGAATCTGTAGATCACTTTGGGTAGTATAGACATTTTAATAATGTTGATTCTGCTGACCCATGAGTATGGTATGGTTTTTCACCTGTTTATATCCACTTCTATTTCTTTCCCAAGTGTTTTGTAGTTCTCCACATAGAGGTCTTTCACCTCCTTAGTTAAATATATTACTAGATATTTTATTTACTTTGTTGCTATCATGAAGGGTATTTAGTCTTTGATTTGGTTCTCAGTTTGTTGTTGGCATATAGGAATGCTGCAGATTTCTGTACATTAATTTTGTAACCTGAGACTCCACTGAATTTGTTTATCAATTTCAGTAGTTTCATGGCAGAATCTTTGGGGTTTTCTAGATATAAGATCATATCATCAGCAAAGAGTGATAGTTTGATCTCTTCTGCCACCATTTGGATGCCCTTGAATTCCTTCTCTTATCTGATTGCTCTGGCTAAGACTTCCAGCACTATGTTGAATAGAAGTGGTGATAGATGGAAACCTTGTCTGGTTCCAGTTCTAAGTGGGAATGCTTTCAATTTTTCCCTGTTCAATATGATGTTGGCTTGGGTTTGTCATATATGGTTTTTATCATTTTTTAGGTAGGTCCTATCTATGCTTATTTTGTTAAGCATTCTTATCATAAAGGGGTACTGAATATTGTCAAATGCTTTTTCTGCATCTGTTGAGAAAATCATATGGTCTTTATTTTTACTTCAATTTATGTGTTTAATTACATTAATAAATTTGTGTATATTGAACCATACCTGCATCTCTGGGATGAAGCCCATTTGGATGTGATGGATTATTTTTTTTATAAGCACCTGAATTCAATTTGCTAGAATTTTGTTGAGAATTTTTGCATCTATATTCATAAGGATATTGTTCTGTAGTTTGCTTTATTTTGTCGTGTCCTGTCCTGGTTCTGGTATCAGCGTGATGTTGGCTTCATACCGTGCTCATGGGTCAGTAGAATCAACATTGTTAAAATGTCTATACTACCCAAAGTGATCTACAGATTCAATGCAATCCCTATTAAAATATCAACATCATTTTTTGCAGGTCTAGAAAAAATAATTCTACGCTTCACATGGAACCAGAGAAGACTCCGTAGAGCAAAAGCAATCTCAAGTAAAAAGAACAAACTAGGAGGCATTAATTTACCAGACTTCAAGCTATACCACAAGGCTATAGTAACTAAAACAGCATGGTACTGGCACAAGAACAGAGACACAGACCAATGAAACAGAACTGAGAACCCAGATATAAAACCATCCTTCTATGGACATCTAATCTTTGACAAAGAAGACAAAAACATACACTAGGGAAAAGAATCCTTATTCAATAAATGGTGCTGGGAAAATTGGATAGCCACATGCAGCAGACTGAAACAAGATCTGCGCCTTTCACTTGTCACAAAAATCAACCCAGGATGGATAACAGACTTAAACCTAAGTCATGAAACCCTAAGATTCTAGATGAAAATATTGGAAAACTCTCATAGACATTGGTCTAGGTAAAGAATTTATGAAGAAGACCCCAAAGGCAATCACAGCAACAACAAAAATAAATAAATGGGATGTGATCAAATTAAAAAGGTTTGCATGGATGTGGAGATATAGGGACACTCATACACTGCTGGTGGAACTTCAAACCAGTACAACCTCTGTGGAATGTAATATGGAGATACCTCAAAGAGCTACAAGGAAAACTGTCATTTGATCCAGCAATCCCATTACTGGACATCTACCCAGAGGAAAAAAAGACATTCTATAAAAGAACATTTGCACTCAGGTGTTCACAGCAGCACAATTCACAATTGCAGAGATGTGGAAACAACCCAAGTGCCCATCAATACATGAGTGGATTAATAAAATGTGGCATATGTTTAACATGGAGTACTACTCAGCCACAAAAATAATGATGATCCAGCACCTCTTATATTATTCTGGATTCAGCTGGAGCCCATTGCATTAAATGAAGTATTACAAGAATGACAAAACAAGCACTACATGTACTCGTCATCAAATTGGTATTAACTGACCAACCCTTAAGTGCATATATAGTAGTAACATTCATCAGGTGTCAGGCAGGTGGGAGGGGGAAAGAGGATGGGTATATATACATCTAAGGGATGCAGTGCGCACTGTCTAGGTTATGGGCATGCTTGAAGCTCTAACTCCAGTGGGGCAAAGGCAACATATGTAACCTAAATATTTGTTCCCCTGTAATATGCTGAAAATAAATAAAATAAATAAATAAATGCCATCAATATGCCTTTAGTGTCAAATAAAAAAGGAATTAAAATGCAAAAATAACAAAAATATGAAAAAATTGGAAAGTCAAACTCAACGTCAAAAGAAGTTAGCTACGGCCCAGGTGGGGTACCAGATTCAGATCCATTAGCAGAATTAAGTAATGGTGTATCTTGAATACATGAAAGTCTGGTCACCTGTAGGGTCTTCAACATGTCAGTGTTTGTAGTGAAAAATGTTATTCTTAGCAGCCACAGCTTTGAGTTTTATACCCTTGTCCAAATAAACAGTCCATGTGTAAATTTAGCTGTTGAAATGATGATTCTAATATACTTGAGATAATAAAATTGTTTCTTTTGTGAGTCTCTTTTTCATTTCTATACTGAAAAGACTCAGATTTATTTATAGAGATAATGAAGCCCACTTTGCAACTAATATTAAGCTCACTTTGCTACTAACCTTTTGCTATGTTTAGAAAAGTACGGGTGTAGTTTAAAAATATTTTAACTATTTAAGATATCTGACATGCAAAGTAGTCTCATAATTCCAATGAAAAAAATATATAAGTGATTTTATTGTTATATTGAAAAGATACAAAAGATAATTTGGATATGTTTCTAAGCATTATGAAAAATTAAATCAAGATTAATTAGAATAGTTTAAATATTGGCAAATAGCTTACTTACCAGAGTTTTTAAGTTAGTAAAATGAAAAAGAAAACCTATATTAAATTTATAAACACTGTTTTTACCAGATTTAAGAAATTTATTTTAGCAGTCTATAAATATTTCCTTAAAAGTGATTTTTAGAACAAAACAGAATAACAAAATTTGTAAATTAAACTTAAGAGCTTATGAAAAGACTTCTGATTCTGGAAAGATAGAGTAGACAGAACACATAAGAGGAGGGAACTCTTCTGAATTTATTTTGTGAGGCTAAAATTACCTTGACGGCAAGAGCAGACAAAGACAGTACAAAAAAGGAATACCACCAATCAATATTCCTTATAAAACAGACTAAATTTTCTTAACAAAAATATGTGCAAATAGAATTCAACAATGCAAAAAAGAATTTTATGCTGAGTTTATTCCAAGAATGTAAGACTGGTTCAACATTCAAAATCAATGTGATTCATCTTGTTAACAGACTAAAAAATAATCACATAATTATGTCAATTTATGCAGAAAAATCAAAATTTAACAACTATTTATGATAAAACCATCAATGCACTAAGCATGAATGGAAAAGTTGATAAATTGGAATATAACAGAATTTAAAATATTTGCTCTGTGAAAGACGCTGTCAAGAGGATGAAACAGCAAACTGCAGATGAGGAGAAAATTTTTGCAAACCACATATCTGACCAAGGACTAGTACCTTTGTCCATATAATGCTTCAAAAACAAAATACTGAAGACAAAGTAATTTATATAGAACAGGAATTTGTTTTCTCACAGTTCTGGAGGCCAAAAGTCCAAGATCAAGGCATAGTCATCTTGTGAAGGCCTTCTTGCTGTGTCCTCACATGGAAGGATAGCAGAAGAGCAATCTGTCTGGATGCTGCATGAAACCTCTTTTATAAAGGCATTAATCTTATTTGTGAGGGAGAAGCCCTCATAGACTACTCACCTCTTAAAGACCCTATCTCTTAATACTATCAGATTGGCAGCACTTGAGTTTTGGAGAGAACACATTCAAACCATAGCAACTACTACTTAGGATGTATAATGAAGTTTTGTAATGGGCTGAACTGTGTCACCCCAAAATTTGTGTGTTGAAGTCCTGACCACCACCAGTACCTCAGAATATGACTATATTTGGATATAGTGTCTTTCAACAGTTGATTAAGTTAAAATGAGGTCAGGAGGGTGGGCTCTAAATCAATATGACTAGTGTCCTTATAAAAAGAGAAAATTAGTATAGAAATACATACAGAGGGAAGATCATGTGAATACACAGGCATGTCTCCCTGGCTACATAAAAGCCAAAGAGAGAGGCTGCAGAAGGAACCAAACCAGATGACATCTTGATTTTTGTACTTCCAGCCACCAAAACTATGAGAAAAATAATTTTTTTTTTCTGTTTAAGCCACCCAGACTGTGGTAGTTTGTTATGGCAGCCCTAGCAAAGCAATACAACTTTCAAAATTTGATAGTAAAAAAAAAAACAATCCAGATATAACATGGCCAAAATAAATGAATAGACATTTCACCAAAAAGGATATATGAATTGCAAATAAGCATATGGAAAGATGTTCAATATCATTTACCATTAGGGAAATGATAACTAAAACTGCAATGAGATATTGCTACACACTTACCAGAATAACCAAAAAAAAAAAAAAATACTGGCAGCATCAAATGCTGACATAGATGGAAAGTAACTTGATGACTCATGCATTGCTGCTGAGAATTTAAAATGGTATGGCCATTATGGGAAACTATTTTCAGCTTTTTAATAAACATGTAACTGCCATATAATGCAGCAATGCACTTCCGGGCATTTGTTCCAAATAAATGAAGAAACTTTTTCCACACAAAAAAAGCCTATAACATAAATTTTTATAGGAGCTTTGTATTTAGTAGCCAAAACTTGGAAACAACCCAGCTGTCCTTCAGTTGATGAATGAAAATACAATGGTACATCCACACAGTGGAATACTACTCAACAATAAAAGGAACAAACTATCAATATATGCAACATCTTGAATGAATCTGCAAAATGTTATGCTGAGTGAAAAAAAGCCTATCTCAAAATGTTACACACTGTGATTTCACTATATAATATTCTTGAAATGAAAAAATTATATAGATGGGGAATGTATCAGTGGTTGCAGGGTTCAGCAGCTGGTAGAGGTGGGAGAGAAGTGGGTGAGACTATAGAAGAACATGAGGGATCCTTGTGGGCATGGAAAGGTCCAGTATCTTGGTGTGTCAACGTCAATATCCTGCCTGTGATATTCTGCTATTATTTGAAAGATGTTACCACTGAGGGAAACCACCTTTTTTGTCTTGCAGGCCTTTTTCTATTTTATTTTGAGACACCTGATGATTTATGAGATTAAAGTATTCTCCCTATTGCAGTAGTCTTTTTGATAAACTTTCTCCTCATCTAAGTGTAGATTTTTTTGTTTTGGCAACCATTTGGACAGTTGAAGAATCTCACTTTCAGAAACACAAAAGGCCTTAGATAATATCTTGATATTACATTTGATGGGGAAAAAATTGATAGGGAAATAATTTGACCTGTGTACTTAAAAAATCCTCATCTGGTCACAATTAAAGCAATCAAGTTACGGAAAGCCCAGAGAGGAAAACCATTTCAAATTTTGGCAGGTTCTGATAAAATATCAAACTGGAAGCAGAACTGCACGTTAATTCTTGATCTCAGCTGCGATTCCAAATTAATTTCCAGATATTTTCTTTGCTTTGGTTAGGATTGGCTGTGAGTCAGAATGGGCCTCACCTTTAGGGAAAAGGCTGTAAATGATTGTATTTGAGCTAGCTGGGAAATTAAGAAATAAACATTTAACTTTAAAAAGCTAAGTTTTAGTAAGAAACAAATTCTATGAAAACAGACACTGGTCATCTCAAGTATACACAATATTAAATTTACCAATATCAGCAGAGAAATTATAAGAAACACAATTCATCATCTCCAGGGACCTTGTATTTGCTCACCAGTTTTGATGATCGTGTGAAATGTCATCAACCACTAAAAGTCTGTGGACTCACGCAGACTATGAGGAGTATCTCTTTACATTCCTGAGTCCATGGTTTCTTCTGGTACTTCCAGAGATATCATGTGAAGGAAACTATGTTTGCTGAACAGAGATTATGTTCTGTCTTGACCAACTCCAATTTCAAGGAACCCAAAATTATTTCAAGGATTTTCTAGAGGTTATATTCTATTCAATGAGGGAGATTAATTTAGGCCAACATTTCTAACATCCAAATTGAAGTAGCTTCCCTAAATCCCTCTGTACTTTACTAAGTTCTTCTTCCAAGGGTTTTTTTTCCCTACACTATCTTCTCATCTCATAAAGCAAAAATAAAGTTTTATTATTGCATACAGGCCTACAGAGTGTAGACTACCAAGAAGCTCACATCATATTGTAGTGTAAGTGCCTCTCTTCTCCAGAAGTCAGCAGCCATCAAAGATGTAACTGATGTGTGCTCCCTGATACATTGTAAGTAAATTAATATTTGCTGGATGAGTGACTGAGCAGGAAACGCAGGGTGATAGGAGGTGTACTCTGGGATCTGGAGGCTGAAAGTCTGTATATGACAGCACTCTACCCTTGCCACTTACTTCTCAGCTACTTAGGGTCTGTAGCTTCTTATTTCTGATTTGATGGTTGAATTAGTGATTTATTTTATTTTATTGATATTTTAAAATTTTAGTTATTGTAAAATTAACACATGAGTGCTCTATTACTATTAAACTTGATGAACAATAACAATGGTAGATCTCTAAACCTAAAGTATCCTTTGAATGTCCCCCTCTTCCCTCAACGTCCTCCTATTCTTTCTCTGGAAGTCTGTAAGTGACAGTAATGCTATTATTGCTTCATAGGAATCCTTTCAGAGGGTTAAAAAATATTCATTTGGGAATAGATGGGGGGAAGAGTAAAAGAAGAAGGGAAACATAAGAACATATAACAGGTAACCTTATACATAGTAATGCTATGTGTATTTTTGCTGCCATTATTTCACTAATATGCTAATATTTCAAATATTTTGTTGTAACTTGCCATTTTCACTCACCAGTATTCTTGGAATTCTTTCATTTATGGCTTCATTAATTTCATAATATCTGACTTTCCTACACCTGTCTCCAACTACCTGATTCTGGTAATCATTTTAAGTTTCCACATACAGCTTCTATCTCAGAGTTACTCATAGCCACAACCTTAATTCTAAACAACCTTGATTTACTAACTGTTTATATTACACCACCAGTAGATGTCCCATGACTTTTTCAATAATACATATTTTCTTCTAGTGTGTATGTTGTACATTCTTATTTGGTATTATAAATAAAGAATGAGAAAATGAATCCTATTACAAGGAAATAAATGTCAAGACCTTTAGAGCATTCATGCGGTAAAACAACTGCTGAGTCATAATGTCTATACCATTTTTCTCCCTTTGATTATATGCGACTGAAAATTCCCATGAAATCTTCTTAAGTAACTTTATAAAATAGAGGAGGTTTTCAAAGAAACTGGTTTTAATATATACATAGCATTCACCTGAGTGCTGAGGAAATGTCATAACAAGAATAGAGATGTTTTTTAGCTTCAATCGACAGTTCTGCCTTTCTATAGGAAGAATAGTTTTACGTTTTTAAGTAAAAAAGGTTAAAAATGATATTTTGCTATTCCAATATTCCAAATAAAATTAATATCATACATTCTTTTAGATTTAGACCTTCTGATCATTTATTTAAAACTGAGTTATTAATTTCAAAGGTCAGAACATTCCAATAAGTTTGGCATTTCTAGACTATATTAGAAAAATAAAACTCGAAAAACAGGATCCAGTAGAATATATTTTTAAATAACTAGCTTCACAAAAGATAGAGTCTATAAAATTAGAAGAATATAGGTAAGTTTTTGTGCTCTGGGAAATTAAACCAAGGTGACTAACATCTCATTGTCTAGTTGATTCTGCACAATTGTTATTCACATTTGTTTATTTACTTTTAATAAACAAATATTTTAGCATAATTTATTTTTGAGATCTATTTTGTCTGTCTTTCAAAAGAAGATAGTAGATACTGAAGTATTATGATATGTGAGTGGGTTGTACAGATCTGCCATAACTAGATTCTTGCAGGAAAAGACTAGCAGGGCACAGAGAGTCCCCTTTTCTGTCCCAAAATCTCTTGTGACTGTTCCATGGCCTCTAATAAATCCATCATATGCAACATTCTTAAAGCCTAGTCTCAAAAGGATCGTTGTGGAAGATACATTCCCCAGGGAAGCGAAGTGATATAGTATGGATATTTGTCCCTTCTAAATCTCATGTTGAAATTTGATCCTCAGTGATAGAGATGGAGTCTGGGCAGGAGAGGTCTTTGGGTCATGAGAGCAGAGTGGATCCCTCATGAATGGCTTGGTGCCCTCCTTGGGGTAATGAGTGAGTTCTCACTCTATTAAGTCTATTAGGGAGACCTGATTGTTAAAAGGAGGCTGGCAGTGTCCTCCCCTCTCTCTCTTGTTCCCTTTCTCACCATGTGACACACCTACTCCCCTTCCCCTTCTGCCATGAGTGGAGCCTCTTGAGTCCTTCACCAGAGGGAGATGCTAATGCCATGCTTTTTGCACAGCCTGCAGATCTGTGAGCCAAATAAACCTCTTTTCTTTATAAATTATCCACCCTCAGCTATTCCTTCATAGCAGTGCAAACGGACTAAGACAGGAAGCAAGGGGTACGGCACATTTACGCATATGATTGTAGGTCAGATTAATTTTACTGCCCCTTGGAAAGTACACTTCATCCTGGAATAAAAACTTGGCTTGTTTTATTGGCAGTAAAGGCAGGAGGAGTTTTACATGGTCCTCAGCTTCTGGAGGACTTGCCTAGTGTGATTCCACCAGCAGCACTGCCTGGAAGACAAAGGACACCTAATGGTGAATGGGAATGTGCATGTGTGTGTGTGTGTGTGTGTGTGTGTGTGTGTGAGAGTGCACATGTGTGTAAGTATGCGGGCACCAAGAGGGTGTGATGAAAATAGAATGTTGGAGATATTTCACACTCATTTTACTATGTAGCAGTTTGCCCTTGGATTGACTGAATTCCACTGGGTATTTTCAAAGAAAAATGAGATATTTACTTCAATCTAGTCCTTAGAAAAAGCAATGAAAGTAGAGGTGGGAGAATGGCACAAATGAATTAAAAAATATTGTCTAAGGTATGAGGTGAAAAAGGATATCACAGTGATCCCAAAATGCACTATACTTTTAATTAAGGCACTTAGGTTTTAAATTTTTCCATAGAGCAATAAAATAGCTAGAATAGTAATATTTTATTTTTTGTAGTAAAAATCATGAATAATCATTGGTTGATCTTGTTACACACTTTTCTATGCAAATCTTTGTTACTACCTATTTGTAAATTAATTGATGGAGTTGCACAAATATGGAAAAATTTAATTAAAAATTATTTTTAATAAAACCACTTATTATATTAAGATGTAGGAAGTAAAAATAGGCTAATAAGAGAAACTTATGTGTTAAATTAAAATCTGTTAATTAATTCTCTTTAAATCACTGTCTGTGAATTCAAATTTATAATTTTTAATTGTTTTAGAACCCAGAGATCTTAAGCACTATGCACGTGGTGGTTTTTCTTTTTAAACTAATTTAAAATTTCTCTGTTGAAGTATAACATATATATGTACAAATACAAATACACACACCAAACTCTTATCACTGGCAGAATTTTCACAAACAGAACACATCTGTGTAACCAGAATCCAGATTTTAAAAACATAATATCCCTGTCACCTCACCCTCCGTGCTCTTATAGTCACTGCTATTCACCACTGACTTACCCAAATATCACCACCGCAGTGGCTTCTAACGTGATAGATTACTATTGCTTATTTTTGTGTTTTATATAATCAAAATCATGCAATATGTACTCTTTTATGCCTAGCCTCTTTATCTCAATATTATGCTCATGAAATTCTTCCCTTTTGTTGCATATAGTTGCAGATCATACTGCTTTCAGGTATTCCACTGTGTGAATATACAACAATTTATTTTATTTGTTGTACTATAGATGGATATTTAAGTAGTTTTTAGTTGCAGTTTTTTTTTTTAGTTTTTTTTTTATTTGGAATTATATTAGCTTTGCAAAAATATCACAGAAATAATACAAATAATTCCCATGGACTCTTCACCCAGCCTCCCCAAATGTTAACACCTTGTGTATCCACAGTGCAATTGTCAAAACTAGGAAGTTAGTATAGACACAAACCATTAACTAATCTATAGACCTGATCAGGTCTCATCCATGCCATCAGAAATTTCCCTGAAGAAAATGTAACAATATATACTCCTATGTGTATTTTATAAGAATTATGGTTGCTCCATATCTTTCCAAGATAATTTTGGAATTTTTTGTCCTTTTCATTGTAGCCATTTTGTCATGTATGTGGTGGTTACTAAAGTTTAAATTTGCATTTGTCTGGTGATTGTTGAGATTGAACACCTTTTCTTATGTTTACCGGCCATTGAATATTCCCTTTTGTGAAAGGTCTGTACAAATATTTTCCATTTCTCACTTGTGCCTTGTATGTATTTTTCTTTATATATTTTGGATAAAAGTCTTCTTGTATAGACAAAATAGACAAATATTGTTTTCCCATTTTACAGCTTGCCTTTCAACTCTCTTAATGATCTCAATTTAAAAGAAGTTCTTAATTTTAATTTAGTTTAGTTTATCATTTTTTTCTTTTATGGTTAATACATTTTGTGTCCTGTTTAAGAAATTTTTGCCGACTCTAAGTTCATGAAGATGGTTTCCTAAGTTTTTCTATACAAGCTTTACATTTTTTTTTTTTGTATGGTATAATGTGAGAGTGAAGACACATTGTTTTCCAGGTAGCTAGCCAATGACCCAGTGAAATTTATTGAAAAGACCATACATTCTTCCTTTGCACTTTACTTTCCCATTGCATTTCTAGACTCCGTTCTGTTCCTTGATCAGTACCTTTATTATTACATATATATCACAGTCTTAATTACTTTAAATCGATCTTGATATAAAATAGTTTGTCATCTAGCTTTGTTCTTCTTAAAGATTTTTCAGCTATTCTTGACTCTTGTATATTCATATAAATTTTTTAATTGTTTAGAAAATTTCTGCAAAAAAGTTCTGATGGACATTTTTAAAATTGAGATTGCATTGAGTTTACAGGTTAATTTGGAAAAAATTAGTATCTTTAAATTATTCAATTTCACAAATTTTAAACCTGTTCTATCTTTTAAGTTTTTTTAAATTTTAATCTTATTTTTAGGTGCTACTTTTGATAGTTTTATTTTGAGTATTTGTGATTTTTTAATGTTACTGGAAATAGAATTTTTAAAACTAACAATTTCTTCTTATTGCCAGTTTATAAAATTACAATTGATTTCTATATATTGCCTTTATATCTAACAACTTTGCTAAATTCGCTTACATATTTCAAGAGTTTTTCTGGGAATTATTTTGAAATTTTTAAAATCATATTTTCTGCAAACAATTCCAACTATTTTTTTCCTTGCCTCCTTGAATGAATAAGTTCCTTCTGTACAATTTTGAATAGAGAAAAGTGGTGAGAGCAGACATTCTCTTCTTAGTTCTGAACTCCAGAGAAAGTATTCAACATTTTACTGTTGACTATGATGTTTGCTATTGGCTTTTGGGTTTTTTGGTAGTTATTCTTTATCAAATTAAGAAAGTTTTCTTCTATTCCTGGTTCTCTAAAGTGATTTTCTAAAACTATAAATGCGTTGTCAAGTTCCTAAATATGTTAAGAATTCTTTCTATTTTTTCCTAGTTTCTGGAAGATTTTGTACAATATTGATGGTGTTTATTCCTTTTTTGAGTAAATAGAATCAAAGGCTTTGGATCAGGATTCTCAGCATCAGGAACCCTGGGGTGAGTATACTATTTGGATAGACAAACTTCTACTTCTATTTAGAAACTTCTTTCCTATGGGAGAAAAGAAAGAATGAAAAAAGAAAAATGCTAGGGAGTTCATGCTTCTGTTTGAATTATCAACCAATTTTTTTTTCAATAGAGAGTCATGTAGAGAGATGCAGAGAGATAGGAACACTCATACACTGTTGGTGGGAATGGAAACTAATACATCCTCTATGGAAAGTAGTATGCAGTTACCTCAAAGACCTAAAAGTAGACCTACCATTTGATCCAGCAATCCAACTTCTGGGTCTTTACCCAAAGGAAAAAAAGACATTCTATAAAAAAGACACATGTACTCGAATGTTTTTAGCAGCACAATTCACAATTGCAAACATGTGGAAACAACCCAAGTGCCCATCAGTACATGAGCAGATTAATAAAATGTGGTATATGTATACCATGGAGTACTGCTCAGCCATAAAAAATGGTGAACTAATAGCTCTTGCATTAACCTGGATGGAACTGAAGGCCATTCTTCTAAGTGAAGTATCACAAGAATGGAAAAACAAGCACCACATGTACTCACCATTAAACTGGAAGTAACTGATCAGCATTTATGTGCACATATGGAAATAACACTCATTGGGAATGAAGCAGGTGGGATGAGGGAGGAGGGGATAGATAAATTCACATCTAACAGGTACAGTGCACACTGTCTGGTGATGGGCACACCTGTAACTTTGACTCAAACAGCATAAAAGCAATTTATGTAACCAAAACATTTGTATCCTTGTAATAGTCTCAAATAAATTAAAAAAAAAGAAATTTAAAAAACCTTATGATTTTCATTTTCCCCTTCAGAAGCAGGGGACAATGATTGCATCAATTAAGAATGTTTATTATGAGAGATTAGACATAGTGGATTTGAAATCAATATTTAAACTAGCAAGTACTATGCCTCATGGCTCATTTAATGTGCTATTATAATATGAATCTCATGATGTAAAAGAGAGAAAGAAACTATCTGTATGCAAACAAAATTCTCTGTAAATTATTTCTTCCACTTCAACTTTCTGTGCACAGTGTGAACAAACAGGCGAAATAACTTGGCACAATCTGAAATGCTTATATCTTGAAGACTTGTCTCTGACTAGATGGTATACATGACAGAAGTGTTGAAATTTCTTTAAAAAAAACCCTTTTTGGACACACTTTTTTTCTGTTCCTTAAATGTGATCTGTCCTTGACATCTTTAATTCAAATCTTACATTGGTTTGTTTTCAGGCAGAGTTCAATAATAAAAGAACATATGTTTAAATCTCTATTGTTCATAGTAGAAATTAATTATGTTAAGTTATTGTTACCTTTCAGTTCTAAAATAAAAATATTCAATAGTGAAGTATAAAGGACAACTAAACTAGCATAAAATATTATATGTTTTCATCATAAAATATTTGTGTTTATTGTATCATCCAAAAAAGGATATCCATAGGAAAATAGAGATTAACTTTAACAACAATAGCAACAATAGAAGTTATCCAGGAAATAATAGGGAACACTTGAAGACTTGAACAAACGAAGAATATAATTTTATGACCCAAATATGAAATGAGAGAATTGTGTTTTACTGGACTTTATAATTACTCAAATTCTAAAAAATATGCTATTCTGCACTTCAAGGACAAATTATTGTGTGACCAGGGAACAGAAGGCAAGAAAAAATTATGAGTTTTATAAATCTCAGCTATCCATGAAATATCTATGGTGTTTCCTGTTTGCCTTTTCATTTTATGGGCCTTATTCACAGGGATGCATACTATGTTTTATTTCTTTTAGCAAATGTTTATTTTCCCATTTCAAAACCTTTAGAAGAATGAATGAATTTAATAAGATGGTGATTTTATTTAAAGTTAGTAATATTGACATTGTAGAAAAAAATATTTAGCAAATTTTCCTCAGAAGTGTGCTCCTCTTAGTGACTGTAGATGCTGCTATTTGCTAAGTGAAAAGCAGCACACAGACCCCCCATTCTGGTGTTTACTGAATTTCCGCTGTCTCGAATGCAAAAATCCACAAAATTGACTTCATAATAAAATATAGCCTAAAACTGCCTATGAATTGTATATAAATTAAATTTAAATGTCTTTTCAGTTTGAAAGTCATTAGCTTGAATTATATTTTTAGTGCAACTAGAACTTTTAACACATAGAGAATCATATGAAGTCTTGCTAAGCTATTAATTTTGAAAAAAAAAGTTGTTTTTATACAGATGGATAGCAACAAATCTGATGATAAAATAAATTCCATCGGGAAATTAGAAATTAAAAATGAATGGTGCTGTATGCAGAGATTTTGGATAAGGCAAACTCAAAGCTCTTGCTTCTATAATAGTTGGAATCTTATATATTATGATCACATTCTGTTAGGCGTGCCACTTTTGCTTATCAGCTTTTCTCTACCTAGACTGGTGCATAATAGGTGATAAATAAACAATTATTTAATAAGCAAATTTGAAACAATCTTATTGAAAAAATATTAAGTGAATTGGAAGTCCCTAAATCTAGTTTCCTATGAGGGAAAACAATACTCAGTGCAACTAACTTATAATATATTTGGCTTCCTACATGATTTGTAACTTTTCACTTTGCTTTCAGCATCTCATTTGTGTAAGTTCAAATTGCACGTCAGCTGTTAAAAACATGAAAAGCTGTCTGTTTTCATGTTCAAAGCAAGAAAATATTCCATAAGTTTGTTATTGTTGTTGTTAGGTTTTTTGTTTGTTTGTTTGTTTTTTTGAGACAAGATCTTGCTATGTTGCCCTGGCTGGTCTTGAACTCCTGGACTCAAGTGATCCTCTGCCTCAGCCTCCCAAATTGCTAGTATTACAAGCCTGAACCACCATCCCCACTGCATTGTTTTATTTTTTAATTAAACTTTTATTTTGACATAAATGTACATTCAGATGCAGTTGTAAAAAAATACTATTAATACAAAGAGATCCTTCTATGTCCTGTTTACTCAGTTTCCTCCAATGGTTACATCTTGTAAAATATCACAACCACGGTATTGACATCAATACAGTCAAAACATAGACTAGTCCCTTCACCTCAAGGATATCTCATGTTGTCCTTGTAACACCACATCCACTTCACTCTCATCATCATCCCCTCTTTATGCTCTGGCAACCACTATTTGTATAATCTCGTCATGTCAAAGAGCATTGTATTAATGAAATCATACTGTATGCAAACTGATATATATTTTTTCACTTAGCATGATTCCCTGAAGATATGTCAGGTTGTTCTTTGTATTGATAGTCCATGACTTTTTATTGCTGAGTAATTTTTCATGGTAAAAATGTTCCACGATTTGTTTAACCATTTAATGCTGAAGGACATTTGGGTTGTCTCTAGTTTTCAACTTTTATGAATAAAGTTGCTATAAAAATTCTTGCATAGGCTTTTTGTGACAACATTAGTTTTCATTTCCCTGAGATAAATGCCCAGGAGTGCATTGGCTGTATTATATGATAATGGTGTGCTTAGTTTTTTACATAATTGCCAAAGTGTTTTCCAGAGTAGCTAGCTGTACCATTTTATATCCCTATTGGCAATGTGTGAGTGACCAATTTGCCACTTTCAGTTCTAGAAAAAATGCAATCCATGTCAGAATTTGTCAGTGTCAGTATTATTTTATTTTAGCCATTTTGATAGCTATGTAGCAATATCTCATTAGGATTTTAATTAGCATATCTATCTCTTTGTTGAATTTATCATTTAGATCCTAAATTGTTTTCCTGATTTTGTTGAATTGTCAATCTGTATTCTTTTGTATCTTGCTGAGTTTCCCTAAGAACTTCATTTTCAATTACTTTTCAGGCATCTGATAAATTCTCTTTTCTTTTGGGTCTGTTACTGGAAAAATATTTTGTTTGTTGGATGCTTCATGCTTCCTTGATTTTTCATCTTTCTTAAATCCCTACATTTATATCTGTACATCTTCTGGAACAGTCACCTCTACCAATTTTATGGAGGACTGTTATTAATAGTAGGAAACGATATGTATTAAATTTCTAATATTTGCTTTGTACCATGAATTTTTAGAAATTTGTTGTCCAGTTTTCATCTTCTCATAAATTTTCCTGTTCTGTTTTTGATTTTGATATCCATTATTGTTCTCCTGAGGTAGAGAAACATGATCTGTATAATGCCTGTTCTTTTAAACTTATAGGGGTGGGTTTATGGATCTAAATTTATTTGTTTTTGTTTTTAATTTCTATTGTGATTACATTGAGACTGAGAAATGCACTCTGCATATTGTCAGTTCTTTTAAAATTTTTAGGTTTTGTTTTATGGCCCAAGATTTAGGCTAATGGTAGCAAAGTAACACAGATATGCCTTGGAGATATTGCAGGTTTGGTTTCAGACCACCACAATAAAGTTAATACTGCAATAGAGTGAGTCGCACAACATTTTTGTTTTCTAAGTGCATATAAAAGTTATGATTATACTATACAGTAGTCTATCATGTGTGCAATAGCATTATGTATTTAAAAACAATGTACATACCTAAATTAAAAATATTTTATTGCTAATGAATGCTAGATGATCTGAGTCTTCAGTGAGTTCTAACCTTTGGCTGGTGGACAGTCTTGTCTCAGTGTGGATAGCTGCTGTCTGATCAGGGTGGTAGTTGCTGAAGTTTGAGGTAGCTATGGCAATTTCTTAAAATAAGACAACAGTGAAGTTTGCTGCATCAATTGACTCTTCCTTTCGCAAAAGATTGCTCTGTAGTAGGTGATGTGGTTTCGTCCACAGTAGAACTTCTTTCAAAATTGAAATCAATCCTCTCAACACTGCCACTGCTTCCTACACTATGTTTTTATGATATTGTGAACCCTTTGTTGTCATTGCAACAATGTTCATGGTATCTTCACCAGGAGCAGATTTCATCTCAAATAACCACTTTCTTTGTGAATACACAAGAAGCAACTCCTTATCCATTAAAGTCTGATCACGAAGTGTTCCAAGTCAATCACATCTTCTGGCTCGAGTTCTAATTATAATTCTCTTGCTATTTTCACCACATCTACGGTTACTTTCTCTATTGAAGTCTCTGACTACTTAAAGTCATTCATGATGATTGAAATCAACTTCTCCCAGATTCCTGTTAATGTAGATATTTTGATTTCCTCCTATGAGTCAGA
>CAUYSK010005746.1:0-72343 GCA_963575035.1 Avahi laniger | reverse complement strand
AAAAATATATATAGAAAAAATTAGCCGGGCATGGTGGCTCATGCTTGTAGTCCCAGCTACTCGGGAGGCTGAGACAGTAGGATTGCTGGAGCCCAGGAGTTCGAGGTTGCTGTGAGCTAGGCTGACGCCACGGCACTCGCTCCAGACAAGAGAGTGAGACTCTGTCTCAAAAAAAAAAAAAAAAAAAAAGAAATCTTTTTAGGAGCATGACTGAAATTTCATCCTAAAAATCAAGTATGTAAAGCTATCCAAATTTTTGTAAAATAAGCAATTTTGAAAAATAAAGAAATAGAGCTTAGCTCTATTAGATTTTAAAACAATATAAATCTACTGTAAATATTAGCAGCCAAAACTTACATAGCACTTACTATAAGTTTCTAAGAATAGTTCTAAGTGCTTTACATATATTAACTAATTTGATAAGTCAGCACAACTGTTTGAGGTGGTTGTACGTTAGGGTCCCTATTTTGCAGATAGAAAAATGAAGGTACTGGGAGTTTAAGTATCCTGCCCCCACATTATAGAGCTGGTGGATGGTAGAACTGGTACTGGAATTCGGGTAGATCAATTCTACATTTTGGGTTCTTCATCACTACCCTCATTAGCCAAACAAACTAACAAACATAGTCAATGCAATCAAACAAACAGAAGGATGCTTATCAAATCTCTAGGACAGAAGCCATTTAAGTTTAAAAGTAACAGAAGATAACATAATCTTAAAAAGCAATACAATGAAGTACAAAAAAATTTATTCTGTACCTTAGACAAACCAAAATCAAATGGAAAGCAACAAGCTAGAAGAAAGTATTTGTAGCATATACAGAAGATAAGAATTAATTCACATGAAAATTAACAAGAATAATATTAAGGACCAAATAGTGAGATTGAAAAAGGACATGAATAAATTATGTTCAAAAATGAATACTTACTTGAGGAAAAATGTTTAACATCATTAACAATTAAAGAAACACAGGTTAAACCTGTGATAAATTTTTTTCCAATCAAATAAGAAAAATGTACAAAATTGAAGAAGACTATTTAGAACTGGCTAGTATGTAATAAACTGGCATCCTCAAACATTGCTAGTAGCAGCATAAATTAGAAAACTCTTTCTGTCAAGTCATCTTTCAATATATACCAAGAATCTTTAATATTCATATCATTTTATCTCTCCTGGAAATCCAGTCTAAGGAAATAAGTGTAAATTTAGAAAAAGCTTGTGTTCAATGACATTCATAACAATTTACATGAAAAATATTGGGAAACATCTAAATACCTAAGAATGAGGAAATAATTAAATAAATTATTCTATATATTAATATAAATAATTATTCAGCCATTAAAATTATGTTTACTCAATAATGTAAAAATCTGGGAAAATATTTGTTATATTTTTAAATTTAAAAAAGGATAACACAAATGTGTATTTATTACAAAATATATATAATCACAACTATTAAAGAAATAACATGCTAAAGAACTAAAGAGAAATACATCAAATATACTAAATTATTAAGGAATTTTTTTCTTTACATTTTTGGTTATCTGCCAAATTTGCTATAATGAACACCGATTACTTTCATAATGGGGCAAAATAAAATAAACTTTGCTCTTTTAAAAAAAAAGTTAATGGGCTGTGTTACATGTGTTAAGCTGACGGATCCCAAATTACTCTGTCTCTCACTGACACGGCCTATCTGACCCATGGGAGTGGTGTGTATATATCTCTTTGAAGTACCAGCTCTGGAGATAAGTCCCCAGTTGACCTGTGGGCCTGCTGGATTTGCTAGCGATGCCAGATAAGGAATTTTAAACACAGAAGGAAACTAGAGAGCCACTGGCTGGTCCACATCAGAAGAGCCCAATCAGTCCAGTTTTTGTTTTCTCTGGTCAGTGGCCCTGCAAGAAAGCAATATTACACTGTAGCTTTTGCACTCCATCCAGGAAAACAGGCTCCACCACTTAAAGAGCTGAAGAATGCCTGGCTGGAAACATAGAGGGAAACAACACCCGTGGTGGAGCATACAGATAAGATCTCCAAACAGATTCTCTCATTCTGGTTAACAGTTTCCAAGGTCTGAGGAGCGAATAAAACCCTCTAGGGAGTAGAGAATCAGATATGCATAGGAAATCCCTGGCTTGACACATCGGAAGGGGTGGAGGCCCTCTCAGTTTTGACTCCTCTTCCTCATTCTTTCACTTGCGGATTATTTATTGAGTACATCGGATAGTCAGATGTAGCTCCTTATAGGCTTTGCTGACAGACTCGTGCAAGGGACAACAGGAAGACAGACAGGTCTACTGTGCAGGATGCTATGGCTGTGACTTCAGGGGCACCTTCAACTACTGAGGAAGGCTTTTTGGAGGAAATTGATTCTAAAATAAAACCTTAGAAGAGGAGTTAGCCTGATGACGGTGAAGGAGAGTGGGAGAGAAGGATCTCCCAGGCTGAGAAAATGGCTAAGACTTACTTGCAAGCAAGAGAGGGTAGAGCATTTGAGGAAGTTTCAGAAACTTGGAATGGAAGACAGGAAGAGGGGAAGTGGTTTCTTCCTGCGCCCCCTTAGAGTTATGAAGAAACGTGAGAGGAAAAAGAAGAAGAATAGATTTCTAAAGCCTTTCTCTTCTTCATCTCAAAACTTTGCCCTTTTCCTTTGTCCCAAAGTATGCTGCTTTTGGCTCTCTTACCACTTGTGCTGCTGTTTCGAGGTTGCAGAGGAAATGTGGGGGCAGAGGCAGCCCAAGGTTGAGACTAAGATCCACATAGATGCTGTTGCCATCATGCACAGATGAGACTGACCAGCCAGGCCACAGGTGACTGGCCCTTCGTGTTGCCCTTCAGCACTGCGAGTGCCAAGGGCCAATGCTGGGGGTTGACGCATGTCACTCAGTCATTAGGCATATTTGAGTGCAGAGTGGGTATCCACTGCTGTGATTTACAGCCTCATTTGGAAGATAATATGTGCACATATGAGAGGCATATATTTATTTGACTGTAAGACAGCAATGTAGTAGGGGCACCACAAACTTTTATTGGGTCCTTATTGTGTGTTAGATAGCTTTGAAGAGCTGGGGAGAAAAAGATGAAAAAAAAACCTGTCTTAATATAACTTGAGTTCTAAAAGACTATGTATATATGCAGGGGAAAGAGACTAAGATAGAAAATGAACATTGAAACGTAATTTAAAGTAAATGTTTAATCATCTTGTGAACGTATTTAGGTAGATTCATGAGCTTTCTGTCCTTTTGTACAACTCGCTGAACGGCTGAACTGAGTAACAGGTAGCAGCTATCTTACAGCTCCTTCACAGATGAGAAAGCTCACAAAACCATGATATGGTCAAAATTCACATTCAGTCCTAAATTTGAACTTAGGACTGTATTCATTTAACTTGTATCCTTGGGCAAGTTACTTAACCATTCTGATTCTCAGTTTCCTCATCTGAAACAGAGATAACAACAGCGGTGTGTGGCAATAATGATTGTGACCTATCCAGTGACAATGCCCCTTTTTTTTTTCCTATCAAAAGCTTTCCCAGTTTTGTTTGGGGGAGCAAAGTGCCCAGCCTAGGTGATGGTTCACGAGTGGTCTAAGACAGGGGTCAGCAAACTGTTCTGAAAAAGGACAGATAGAAAATATTTTAAAAATGTCCCTTTACAGGCTGTTCAGCCTCTGTCACAACTCTGCCATTGTAGTGTGAACACAATCATAGACAATACATAGATGAATAGGTGTGGCTACATTGCAATAACACTTTATTTATAAAAATAGGTAGTGGTCCAGATTCGGTTGTTGTTTGCCCACCTCTGGTCCAAGGTAACTCTAGCAGTTCTATTCCCTATTTTCTCTGTCTTCTTTGCAATTAAGGGTATCCATGCAGCCCAGCTGTGGCCAATGATACCTGAGTGGAAGTCTGATGGTGGAGGGGAGGCAGGGAGCGGTTCTGGGAAAATTTTTGCTTTCCTAATACAATGAGGACTCTTATACCAGCCCTATTCTTCTTCCCCGATTCTACCTTGAATGTGGACATGATATCTGGAGCTGATGAAGCCACCTTGCAATCATGAGATAACAAGCATGAGACTAAATGTTAACTTGCTAAAGATAGGTAATGCGGAGATTAATTCCTTAATGTCATCACTGAGAAGCTGAATCAATGTCAGCACCACCTAGTGGACCCATCAATTTTAATCCACTGTGGACAGATTTTCTGCATTTTTTAGTCAGATCTATTCCTAAGTAATTTCAATATATCACAGGCTTATTGTGAATATTAGCTGAGATTAATATACAAATCACATGACATGTAGCAGATGCTCAATAAATGATGGTTCTCTTCACATGTCATTTCACAGAAAATTAACATCATTCCCTTTGTGATCAGTATTAACATTTTGCACAAGCTCCTTTTGAGAATGAGTCACTAGCATGGAATATTTTTCAGGGTCATGTCTAGTTTCACTCTAATTTTAAGTTTCCAGGGCCTCAGAAGGACTAGGAAAGGGAAGGAATAGAAAAATTATCTAATTTAGCAGGAACCTGAGTAGGAAAAGATCCCAGGTGATTGTCAAGCAAATTGGAGTTATGCCCCCTCCCTAGTAACTACTAATGAAAGACTCTGTCTGCATCCCCTTCCTGGGCTGCTTGTCAAGATCCCTCATGCCTGCCTGTCACTGACTTTAGACATGAAGGAAGGAAATATGTGGGGTGTCCTGTGTAATTCATGGCTCATAGGAAACCGACGGTAGATGCTATTCTATTTTCCTTTCCTCTCTTCTCCCTGCCTTACACTCTTTCAGCCTCAGTTTGTTAAATAATGAGACTTATTATGGAAGGGAGCCTTGTGATGAATCAAGACACTTTTGGCCTGAAGAAGGAGGAAAGAATGATTAGTTCAAGGATTGGGAACAACGAGGAACAAGGGTTTAGAAATTTTCAGAGTCAAGCAGTTCCATAAGTTTCTGAGTCTGTTGGGAATCTCTTTGTCTCTTAAAACAGTAGTGTGTGTGTGTGTGTGTGTGTGTGTGTGTGTGTGTGTGTAGCTCTGCTTAACGTACCCATGTAGAGACAGACAGTATCCAATAAATGTTTGTGAAAGTATGGGTCCATGCGTGGAGGGACAGATGAACGGGTGATTAGAAATAGCTGTGGATAATGTGAACAATGAGGAGCAGTGATCTGGCTGTCTCTTGTCTCAAGCTGGCTTTGTGAAAATTTTTCAAATTCTCTGTTGCAGCTACTCAAATCTGCTGCTATAATGTGAAAGCAGCCACAAATGATATGTAAAGGAATACATACAGATGTGTTTCAGTAAAACCTAGTAATAAAATCAGGTGGTAGTCCAGATTTGCCCATTGGGTCATAGTCTTCCATCCTTGCCCTGGATTCCATCCACTGGAATACAGTCTGGGAGCACCTCCTGGAATGGCAGGAGCCATTCTGCTACCAGCCTGCAGGTGGAGAGAGTTAGGTACAGATAAAGAAAAGACCTAGGTCCTAGATAGAAGCTTCTAATCCTGATACACCTAGAACCCATCCTCACTTTGTGCTTCTTATCTTGTGAAACATGAGATTTCCTCTTCATTTATGTCTGTTTAAGTGGACTTATCTTTTACTTGCTGCCAAGAACTGAGAGGAAATACTCCATCTTGTGTATTTCCACACTAGCTTGCAATGCAATAGTAAATGTAATAAAGG
The DNA here is from genome assembly GCA_963575035.1 of Avahi laniger. Classification (NCBI taxonomy): domain Eukaryota; kingdom Metazoa; phylum Chordata; class Mammalia; order Primates; family Indriidae; genus Avahi; species Avahi laniger. The sequence goes on along the minus strand of CAUYSK010005746.1, from coordinate 66,645 downwards.
CTGGTAGCAGTAGGGTTAAGAAGGAAAAAAAAAATGCCTCCTTACTGCAGACTTCCCAGAGCAAGGATTCATTTTAATTTAGAAATTTAGTAAATTTCAAATTACTTTTAGAAATTGCTAAACTGGGCCAGGTGCGGTGGTTCATGCCTGTAATCCTAGCACTCTGGGAGGCTGAGGTGGGAGGATCACTTGAGGTCAGGAGTTTGAGATCAGCCTGAGCAAGAGCGAGACCCCTGTCTCTACTAAAAATAGAAAAAAATAGCTGGGTGTGGTGGTGTGCACCTGTAGTCCCATCTACTTGGGAGGCTGAGGCTGGAGGATCACTCTAGACCAGGAGTTTGAGGTTGCAGTGAGCTATGATGATGCCACTGCACTCTAGCCTGGGCAACAGAGCAAGAGGAAAGAAAAAGAGAGAGAGAGAGAGAAAGAAAAGAAAGAAAGGAAGAAAGAAAAGAAGAAAGAAAGGAAGAAAGAAAGGAAGAAAGAAAGAAAGAAAGAAAGAAAGAAAGAAAGAAAGAAAGAAAGAAAGAAAGAAAGAAAGAAAGAAAGAAAGAAAATCTGTATACTGTTAAACACTCTGAACTATTAATATCACTGATCTGTTATAGTAGTGTTTAAAGAGGTTTAAAGACGATTAGTATATAGCTTGTTCCCTTGTTTAGTGGGCTAACCCTCACGGAGACACTCATCTATACTTTCATTTATCTCTTATTGTTTCATGTGTGCAAATTTTATCTCTACCTATTTAGATAGAAACTCTTTTACATCAGGCAACTTTTTGTAGATCTTACAGAATTGGGTAGTTTACAGATGTACAACATATATGTTATTAACTGAATTTTTGAAGGGGTATTTTAATGAACATACTGTAGAAATAAGAATAATTCTGAGTCATTTTAATCAGTCTCAGTCTGATTTAAGCTAGCTATTACAAAAAATTATATTGAGTCTGTCTGTGAAATATTTTTAAAATTCAGCTGTTTAAACTATTGATTCATTCATTTTCTGGGGGGAATATTTTCCCTACACGGAAACTTGTATAGTATAAACTTACGCCATGGGAACCCATTCTTCTAGCATGCAGTTGTTGCAATCAACACACTACAACATGCACAGGTTTATCCACATTCTTTTTCTGAAAAACACAAAACATTAATTGCTGTGTACAAATATCAGAGATTGGCCTGTAACTTTGGGGTGGTTTTCAAACCCAGTTGAGAAAAATACATAAAAGTAGTGGGGAAGTAGACAAAACTAGATTATTATGGGAAACAGGAAAAAAAAAAAGAGAAAAGATTAGTCTAGTTTAGACTTGCCTTAATTATAGCCTATATGCAATGAAATGTAGTAATTTAACACTAGTTGATTTAATGGTATAATACCTTTTTTGCACTAGTAAATAGCCCCAAATTGCCTTTTATATGAACTATGTTACAAGAAATGTATAATTCTATCAGAGACGTTGCTTAAACAAAGGGGGATTTATTTTTCTGACTGTATGAAAAATATGTATTTACTATAGAAAGTATAAAGAAAGAAAATAAAAATTATACATAAACACAAAACCCAAAGATAATCACTGCAAACATTTGGGGGCAGCTGCTTCTAATTTCTCTCTCTCTCTCTCTCTCTCTGTCACAGAAAAAGATAGATCTATTTTGAGATTATATTGTATATCATAAACATTTTCCCAGATCATTAAGAATTTTTTGTTAAGCTTTGTATATTACCTTTTATTTTAATTATTTTTCAGTACACTATATCCTCTCCATTTTAGTTTAAAAGATAAACTTGTGACATTTAAAAAGATTTTTGAAGTAGAAATTATTTACAATCCAATTATTCTAGTATAACTATTTTCATTCTTCCTATTCCGTCTGAAGCTATTTGCATGCTATTACACAGTAAATACACTTCAGTTTACCCGTGGAACCCTTTCTTCAGAAGCATCTGATGGTTCTTAAAATGGTGACCCTGGACCAGCAGCAAGCAGTATTACTTAGGAATTTGTTAGAAATGCAAGTTCTCAAAAAAATGCAAATTCTCAGGCTCCTACTAAATCAGAAACTGGAGGAAGACAGCAATGTGTGTGTGTGTGTTTATAAGCCCTCAGGCAATGCTGATGCACACTGAACTTTGAGAATTACTGTCTTATGGAATCAACAATCTGCAGATCATTCTTTGGGAAATAATTTGCAAAAATGCCTTTCTGACCAGTCTTTATATTTCCTAGAAGATTATAGGTAAAAATTGCTGATTGCCTCTATTCTCTGAAGGGTAGAATAGGGAGATATTACCTACCTTCCAAGATAAGTATTAAATATAATAATTAGTAAAAGCATTTTATAAACTACTAAGTGGTAAGGTAGTATATGGATATTAGTTATTGTAATAGTGACCCTGAGTTGAAGCTGATGGATTTATATTACTAAGCTCTAGGGAAAGCCGAGTGGAATGTGGACACAGATGGTTCTTAACTTTCACATATTCAACTTTTATACAGTCCGATTATCACACATTACGCATGCCACCCCTAAAATGCCTTTCCCACACCAAATCTGGAATTTCATACACTTGCAGTTTAATGAGCAATTTGAGGTATCCCATGGTTGTACCACCTGCCAGCCCATAGCTCTGCTTTGGCGGGGTCACATTTTTTCTGTTTGACAGTTTTTCCGTATATTTTTTGCATCTTGCTGTTATTATTTACAAAGAAAACAAGGGAGAAACTACCCTCAGTTATGTTTAGCATCTATTACATTTCTTTAGCAATCTTAAGCTATGATTGTTCCTGTTTTTCTTTTATGAATATAATAGCTTCTCAAATACCTACTAGTACACGAATTAGTATTTCTTTCAAGTTCTTCTCTGCTCCCTGACTTATCTCTGCTTCCTCTGGTCAGTCTATTCTTCTTGCTCCTTCTCAGTCTTGATGTCTGGTGATCCTCAGGTGTGTGGTGATCCCTAGTTGTCTGGTGACGTCTTTGTGGTTTTAGGTGTCTGGCATGGGCTCCCTCTGCAGCTACTCAGGCTTGTTTCTCCCCACAGGTCTCTGCCTTACAGGAAAGGGAGGCTGTGGTCTGCATGTAAGTGGATGGGTCCTTGATCCAGAGATGCACGTAAGGGAGCATGGTCTTAGAGCAGACAAACAGGCTGCAGACTCTCTGCCCTCCCCACCTCATTGCTAGAATAAGGAGGACTTAACTTTGGCATGGGAGGACGTCAATGAATACTTTTCCTAAGCAAAAACGGCATGTATTCATTTCTTCTCAGTCCATTTTGGAAGGTTCTGTTTGTTTTCTTAGCCCTCTACTCCCATACATCACTATCCCTCCCAAACAGCAAGTTCATATTATGTGGAGGGATAGTCTTTGGGGTTGTAACCCAGGGTCTAAGGCTGCTGCTGTTGGCTGCTCAGTGGTAGTGGTGATGGGGAGTCAGGGATGTGACTGCTTTGCTATTCTGGCTGCAGGTCTGTAATTAATCATCCTAAAGCTTGTCTCAGGACCCCCTCCTGCTCTTACTTGTAGTCACCCTGGCTCTGAGCCGAGAGTTTCTTTCAAACTTCTTTTATCCTTATGATTCAATCTATTTTCCATAGATTTCTCTAGAACAGTAGTTCTCCAAATATAGTACCCAAACTAACAGCATCGGCAACACTTTGGAACTTGTTAAAATGTAAATTGTTATCTAGAATACTGCAGATGAACAATTGCACTTTTCTAGATTTTCGACTATTATAAGTAAGGTTTCTGTGACCATTCTTATACAGATGTTTTATGGATGTATCTTTTCATTTTTATTAGGTAAATACCTACGAATACCTAGAATTGCAAAACAAATCTAATTGAATTGAATTAAAAAATTCTTCATAATTATGATCCACTGATGGTACAACGTTATGAATATATTACTTTTATGGTGGTCAGATAAAAAATAGTGCATTTGTGGTATGTCAAAAATAGTGCATTTGGGATATATTTATACTAAAAAAATTATTCATTGTTTATCTGAAATTCAAATTTAACTGAAGCAGCCTGTTTTTTTATTTTTATTTTTGTGAAATCTGTCAACTTTAATTCTTTTTTTATTATCACTCATGTTAATTTAAGGGCTTTAGAGGGTGGGAGAAGGAAGATTGTATAATTGGCTTGACTTGTATTGTTATTTCACCGTCTTGATCCAAGAAAGAAATTTGGTGAAAGATTGATAAGCCACCTCTGCATCACAATTTGCTGAATAGTCTGCTTATTCCCCTGAAAAATATCCTGCCCAGGCCACTGAAAAATTTCCATCAGAAAGTCCTCCTTCCTAAATCAATATCTTATGTCTACAAAATGTCATTTCAAGCTGGCTAAGAGTAGAATTTGAGGTAAGAAATTACTTTAGATAAGTAATTTTATTATCTGTATTTAATGTTTAATTTGTTTTGAACATTTTCAGTAATCACTTATATATTGTACAATCCTCAGGTTTCTATTTTTAATCTAAGATTAAAACATTTATAATGCATACTAAAGAATGTACAATTTTTTTTTAGCTCTTACGAATGAAATCCTCATATAACACATGAAGTTGTTGCTAGATTTTTACAGATTACATTTTTCATATAAATTTTCAGGAACTCATTAAACACAAAAATAGAATTGCCTCCAAAAAAATATTAATGGGCAGAAAAAAATTTAGATGTGAGCATTAGACCCTTGGGCTAGAAATATAAATATCTAGGCATTTTACTAGCTTTCTAGTAAGCCTATACCAATCTTATTACCCTACCAGAAGTTTTTACTGAATAAACCATCCCAGCACAGTTAGTTCTCTCTTAGCAGTTATGGATGTTATGGGATTATTATACATTCTGCCTGTGGGTGTTTTGGACTTCCGTTTCTTTATCCTGTAATTTTTAAAACGTGGGCTCCTTCTACCCCACTGTTTTGTTACAGTCTCTTGTGGTGAGTTAGTGGAAAGACACCATCCTGGCTCTGAGGCTTCTGGCAGAACATTATTTTGGTGGCGCTGTGGTTGCTACTGAGTTATTGCTGAGGAATCATGTCCAAGACTTATCCACAGTTTGGGTTTTGCCTATGCATTAAATACTGTTAGTGGTTTCATTCCCTTCATTGTTCCCATTTGAATAAAATGAAGACTCTCGTGAAACAGGATTTCCGGAGGTGGTAGAAAAAGGTCTGGGTCCAGTGAAGCTCAGGTTGCTTTGCATAGATTGGATTTGCTTCTGTTTTGTTCAGCCATTCCTGAGGGGCAAGAGGAATTCTGTCTCTAAATGGTTTTTCATGTGCAGTAAAGCATTAATGATCATTGTTATAATAATTAGCATATATCGAGCACTGAATTAAGTACTAGTTCTAGCACTTAACATGTATTCTTTCCCTGATAAGAGTCATAATCATAACCAGTAGAATTTTTCAAGTCCCATCTATAGGCTAGGTGCTTTAAGTACATTATTCAGTCTTCACAACTTTTTGAGAGAAGTATTTAGAGACCAGGAAGTTGAGTCACTGACAAGTTAAGAAACATGTCCAAGATTGTACAGGTGGTAAATCATAGAATTGGGATTTAAATACAAACTCACAAGCCTTCTACATGTAACACAGATGAATCAATTCTCATACTCAGAAAACACTTGGCTACTTATTTCATTTTATTGGACAAGAACCTCTGTAAAAGTAAAGAAGATACTATTATCTCCATTTTGAATGTAAGGAAAATGAGACACAAAGAGGTTAAATGGCTTCCCCAACCTCACACATTAATGGCAGAGTTGGCCTGGAGCCCCTACTTTCTGGCTGTTAATGCAACACCTTTTCTGCTGTTCAAGCACCTTATGACTGGATGAAGTCATGTTAAGATGACATAGTTTTAAATCCTTCCACTCAAAGCAAACCTTAAAGAGGCCATCATCCTTGAATTCTTGGTTCTCACATTGTCATTATTTATACCTAGTCTAATTGTGGTGAGAAAAGAGGCAGTTGTTAAATTTCCAAGAACCCAGAGATCCTCAGTGAATGCCAGCAAACATTGATCTTCAAAGATAGAGAGTCTCAACGGTTTTATCTTCCAAACCACACCTCCCGATAAAAATGATCCTCCACACAGCATTTTCCAAAGTAAGCTCCAGGCTTGGATCCCAGTCCACAGGTTCTAGGGGAGGGTGCCACCCATAACACATGGGAAATTTAGCCAGTTGTTTACACTTCCCATGTCCATCAAGTTGCCTTTGATGGCAAAGCCAGATGGGCTTCTCTGGGTACCACCTGACCTCCTGCTCACCTTTACAGAGCTGTCCTCTTCTTTCACTCTTCCTCTGCATAAAGCATTTCCCTGCACAAATGCTTCTGCCTGCCAAGAAGACACATTGATTCGAATGATCAGATAAATATGCTAATAATTTTTCGTGGCAAATCAATCAGTGTCACTTCAGGTCTCTACAAACTTTCTTCCAACTACTTGACAGCCGTATCCACTTACAATGAGAGTTCCTAAAACCCAGATGCAGGTTGAGTCCAGATTCTAATTTCAAATCTCTGTTGGCTCACACTTGGGATGTGTTCTGTCTTCCATCTCCAGCTGGCCCACTCTCGTGCCCTTTCCTCTGGAACGAAGACTTCCCCACACTCATCTTCACATTTCTCACACTTAGACTGGTGGAATTTATAGCTTGCTAACTCAGCCTTGCCCCAGAGAGCAAGCACAAGGGAATTGGCTTCAGGGCATTCCTCCTGAGCAGGGAATAGACAAACCTCCAGCTTTTGACCTTTTTGCCCAATTTTTCTTTCCTTGTGCTCCACTCCCTTTGTGAAGACTTGCCTTCTAGAGGTCTCTGCTTAACTTTCTCAGCATCCAGCACTTGATCACTGCCTGGTGAAGGTTCAGCACAAAAGGCCTAAAAGAAAGTTTTTGAAATCAAATTCTTTCCCTGCTTCAAGCTATTCTCCAGAAGTCCAGTAGGAGATGTAGTTCTGAAGGATGTATTAGCTGTTTTGGACTACTCTGGTGGCATTAGGTAAAGCAATCCTATAAAATGACCTGTTAAATTGGGTAAACTTGTACACCATTGTCCTAAAAGGTAGTGTAGATGCCCACAAGCACAGGCATTCACATGACCTCTAAGAGTTCCAGAAAGCAACTCTGACAAACAGAGGACCTCATTAAGCCAGTGTCCCCGCAGCCTTTTCCTGTCTTACTGAAAGAGATACCTGTACTCATTTATTCATTTATTCAACAACTATTTATTGCCCCCCTGCTCTGGGCCAAGTATGAGTTAGGTGCATATGGTATATCAGGTAAATACAAAATAACACAACTCCCTGCCTTCAAAGAGTCCCAGAGCTTAAGGAGGGATTTAAGCTTCATGTTCCATTTCTGTTTTGTTGGCTTGACATGTCCTGACCAATGACTGGAGGCTGGAAAAGTATTGTCCCTCTCCTCCCATTTAATATCCCACCCCTCAGGGTAGCGGGTGGAAATAGAGACACACCAGGTGCACTTTCCCCTTCCCTTCTTGTGTGCATCATTTTATAACCTCTAGTCATCTCAGTTTCCTCATCTATAAAATAGGAGGTAATATTTAATGTCTATTTTGCAGGGTTGCTGAGATGATTAAAAATAATGTATGCAAAGAACCTGGCACACAGCAATTGATAAACAATGATAGCTATTTTAATAAGAAATGGAATGAGATACAGTAGATGTCCAGTAAGTATTAACAGTAGCTATTAATATGGTAGCTATTTGTCTTCAGTGCAAAACTCAGAGGGCTGATGTATCAAGGTGAGGATTACTGGATATGGAAATTATTTTCCCTGGCTTCTTTCTTATCCTCTATCATGCAAGTCCTGTTTGTGCAAGCCTTTCTGTTCTATCCTAAGGAGCACGGGGTGTGTCTGCTCCTCAGGCTGACCAAGATCTACCTGCTGAAGTTTCCTGTGCAGCCAGGGGTCAAGCAGTTGGCAAAGTCAAGCCAGCCAGCTGCTGTGATGTGATACTTCTGAAGGAAATCCTGGATGGGTCCTGCAAGGGAGTTGCAAGCTGCAGCCCGGATTAACCCAAGCTGTTCATCAGTGCGCCTCAGCTGCTTGTCCACTCTCCGCTGGGCAGCTGGGCAAGAACTGTGGGATCGCCACTCCCCCTGCCCAGAACAGCCAGAGGGAACAGTGGGGATTCCTGATCAGTACATGCCCTCTTTCCCAGAAAAGGGATTAAGTGTGCCCTGACAAACTTTACTCTCCCATCATTCTTTCCTGGGGAGTGAGGTGAGTGAAAAAAGGGGCCTCAACATCCACTCCCACCAAATCCTTTTAACTGCTTTATTCTGCCATCGAATATTGAATCTGAGCAAGCTACCTACTGGCATTCAATGTGACTGTGTTATTGGTAAAATGAAGATAATAGTGGCAATCTCAGAGTGTTGTTATAAGAAGTAAATGGGAGCTCATTTGTGAAAGCACTCACCAAATTGCCTGGCAACTGGTAAGTACACAATACAGGCTAGCTTTCCCTTTTTCTTAATAATTATGTGCAGTGGTATACAGCATAGCGTAGGGAAAACAAGTCCTTAAGTCTCTATCAGAACTTCATTGTAGGTGACAGAAACCTGACTCAAACCAAATTAGGAAAAAAGAAAAGAAAAGAGAAAAGAGAAGAAAAGAAAATGAAAGAATCCATGGAAATAGTAGGGATGACTAGATCTAGAGGCTCAGATGAAGTTTTCAGGGCTCAGTTTTTCTTTATCTCTTAGCTGGCTCTGCTTGGCTTGGATTCGTTTTGCTGTTGGCCTCATGCTGGCCTCCTACAGACAGCATCTCTCCAAGTGGGAAGGAAGATGGCCATGGGGATCATGATCCAAAAGGCAGAGGCACATGCTCTCTCCCATCGTGCACGTGCTAAATCTCATGGCAGGACTTTGGCCCTCAGTGGGCTATATATCCATCCCTCAGACCAGGAGTCAATAAACTATAAGCCACAGGTCAGATCCATCCTGACATCTGTTTTGTAGACAGCACATGAACTAAAAATGATTTTAAAATGATTTTTAAATTTTCAAATGATTTGTTAAAAAAAAGAAGGGTAATCTTTTATAACACCTGAAAACTATATGAAATTTAAACATCAGTGTCTATACATTTCAGTTTTATTGGAACACAGTAGCACTCATTTATTTACATACTGTCTATGGCTGCTTTTCCACTATCACAGCAGAGTCAAGTAGTGGTGACAGAGGCCACATGGCCCGCAAAGCCTAAAATATTTGCTATCTGCTCTTTAAAGAAAAATTTTGCTGACCTTGTCCTTGACCAATCATGGCAAACAAACAAATAGGATGATCTGATGGCCAGATCTGAGACATGTGCCCACACCTGAAGCTGAGAGGCAGGTAGGGTAAGAAGAAGACTTTGCACTTATTGAGCACTTAGTGTGTATCAGGCACTGCTGTAAGAATTTCATTTGTATTAACTTAATCTTTGTATGAATCCAAGTGGTAAAGATTTTTATTGTACCCATTTGATAGATGAAGAAATTAAGGCACAACAAAGTTAAGGAATCAGCCAATAAGTGGTAGGGCTGAGATTTGAAGCAGACCACCTGCTCCAGAGTTCACTCGTAACCCCTAGAGGGTCTGTTCTGGTAAAACAAAGTGGGATGAGGGAGGGGGAGGAGGATGGTTTCCCCGGATAAACAGGGTGCTGGGGAAAAGAAAAACAGATATTCATAAAAGTGTCAGATCAATATAGGTTTGAAAATCGCTTACTTAACTTCCTAATAATCTTAAATAAGATGTACCCTTTGGGGTGATTGAAAAGATGTGGGCTAAAATTCACTGAGCACCTACTCTGTGCTAATACTAAGTACTTTATGTATATTATCTCACTGAGGAAACCAATGCTTAGAAAGATTACACGGGTTGCGCAGAGTCACACAGTGAGGCAGCAGCAGGGCCTTGTTGAGAAGCCAGGCCGAAGCATGCAGCCATTGCACAGCACTGCCTCCCACCCGAGAGAATGAAGGGAGGTAAGATATCAAATGCACCTACCAGAGAGCCTGACACATTGCAGGCACTCAGTTAAGGTTAGTTTACTTTCTTCCTCTTTTCTGACTTTTCCTGTTCCCATTATGGAAGTATATGTGAGCAAAGACTCCACATGTACCCTTGAAGAGTCCTGTTACCTCTATTTACCTTTATCTTGTCAGGAAAAATTTAAGAAGAAAAAAATACTCTCTTTAATCAGTCCTGTCATCAAAAAGGCAGAGCAAAAATAGCAAAGGTTCACAGAAGGGCAGTGAAAATAATTTGCGGCATGTCTGGCAGAAGAGTATGCCATGTTAAAAGAAATTCCAAACCTTAGGATCATTTCATTTGGAAAAGAAAGCTCCCAGAGGCACCATGTTTACAGCATAATAAGCTGATGACAGGTATAGGAAAGGCTAATCAGGACCTGGTATTTGCTTTTGCCCCAAAATACAAGAACCAGACTGTTTAATGCATTGTAGAATAGCCGTGTCACCTTCCACTTTGGAACACTATCAAAGTGAGCTTTACCCTCCCTTCCTACTGACCATGGTGCCAAACCACACCTCCAGCCCCAATCAGTACACAAGACACTACACTTTACACGTACTGTTCAGAATATGGAGATTTCTAGCTGGAAGGCATGCTGGGGCCAAGCAGTCCAGCCTCCTATGTTGTAGATGAAACTGAAGCCCCGTGAGGTGAAATGAGTTGTCCAATTTGCATGGCAAGCTCATGGGACATCTAGATTTAGCCTTGGTCTTGGGGTCAGATGAACTGGAGTGGGATCCTGGCTAGTTAAATGATCTTTCTGAGACTAAGTATCCCCATTTTTAATATGGTTGGAGGATCAAATGATGATTACAAAAAATACTTTGTAAATGTTAAGTTTACTTAGTTACTTCACATGCTTGGAAGGTAAACATTGTGGCCTAATTCTCAATTCAGAGCTTTTTCCTCTAAGTCGTTCTGCTCCTTAGAATAGTCTGATGTAGGGAAAGAGCACGATGCTGGATTGCTGGGAAAAAATGAGAAGATGTAGTGCACCCTCCCCCCCCCCTTACTTCCCTTCACCAACAATAAAGTAAAAACTTCAAAAGAAACAAACTTGAAAATGGTGAATGCTGGACTCAGACACCTTTCCCGGAGTGGAACCCTGTGGTCAAATATCGGCCGGGGCAGTACTTGAACTTGAATACTTGGTCGCCATCCAAGTTTGTTTTCAGTGGGGAATAAAGTTCATGTTTTGGAGGCAGTATCCTTGACTTTTTTATCCTGTTATTCAAATATTTCCTAATAATCTTCAGCATTTATACACTCAAGAGACCTTGAAGGAAAAGGATGCAGGGCTCCAGTCTTTTTTCCTTCCTTTTGCTAATGAATAGATGTTTTCTTTCTGAATTCACTGGCCCTATCACCCTATTTTTTTCACACTCACACAACCCTACAAGAAAGAGGTCAAATAGCAAATGGGAAACTGTAAGTTACCACGTTTTGGTTTGGATTCTATGTTATGAGTCCCTTCTCAACATGAAAAACCTAAGTAGAGAGTGATTGAAGTTTTAGCACATGTACACATACTGTGTAAATTAGTATGGGTGTTTCTGGTGCCACCTGTTGGTTATATGGTAAGATTGAAGTACACGCAGTATTGGTCATAAAAACAAATATTAAATGGGATTCATGCCGTAACATTCAAAGTTATGTATTTCAGAAGGCTGGCTGAATGTGGAAATAGGCTGATATTACTTGAACATTATCTTTAGTCACATCTACTTGGAACTGTAGGACTATTTTGCAATGTGATTTTTGCCTTGGTTTACTCACCAATTAAATGCATAGAAAGAAATACATACTGAGGCACAGTCTCTGGGAACTGTGATATTAATGAACCAATACTCAGATTCAAATGATTTTCGTGTCATGTGATTCAGATCTGCCGTAGGTGCCCTGTTCAGATCCCCTTTACAGTCAATGCACCCGGGCAGTTACCCCTAGCCATGGGGAGAATTGGCTAATACAACTCACTGCTACTCCCTTCTCTGGAGAACTGCCCTTGACCAACAGGAAGAAACCTTGAGCTAATTAATGGGAGCCACCTTGACCAGGAAGCTACATGCACAAATACTCAAAAACCTGACCTCCTCAGCCAGTGAGTCAGGACTTACTGTCATAGGGAGTACAAAAGGCCGGCCACCCTTATCTTAAAGTGAGACTAACTGTGGTGCAATTTGTGATTCAATGCTCCCCATGAGGTCAGGCTGAAGCTAGATGTCAGTAGAGGCCAAATTCTTGTTTAGCCCCTTTCCCCGTTCCATCCTGTTTGCCTCTTTCCCCTTTGGCTTAAAAACACTTAGTAAATCACTTGAGCACAAATCCCCCTGTCAGGCTCTGTTTTTAAGGAATCCAAACTAAGATAAGAACTATCCCATGGAAAAATGTATCTTTGCAATGTTGAAAGTCGTTAAAGTAGCATATCCCTTTGGGTTTTGTGAATGTGGTTTTCCCAACATGCTTGCGAGGTAAACACTGAACAAAGCAACTCTTCTCCGTAGGAGAGCAAGGCCCAGATTGAAGAACAGTAGCAGTGATACTGCACCGAGGGGCAATGATATAAAATATATCCTTGAAATGGCACTCTGCCTGAGTTTTCTGAGAAATGCATTTAGTTCCAAAATAGTACATCCGTGCTGGCATTAGACCTAGTGCTCCCAAGGGCAATGAGAAATGACCTGGAATTGGAGGACTTGAAGCTTTACACATTTCTACATCTGCTGGAGGAGCCAGGCCTTATGGTTTGTGCCAAAGGAGAAATTGGGGTTGGGGTTGGGGTGGGGGGACTCTGTCAGAAGACAACTTTGGAAATTGCAAAAGAATTGTTGGTCAGTTTAATGGGGCTTTTGTTGTAGAAGTTCCAGCTGGTTGCTCAGAAGCAATAGTGCCAAGTAAGAAAATGGGAACTTTGAGTCTAGTCAGGTCTAGGTGTGAATCCTGCTTCTTGAACTTTCTAACTCAGATTACTCATCTACAAAATGGGGATCATAATATTTACCTACCCAGTTGCTGGAGGAGGTTTAGAAATAGTGTCAACACCTGGTGTATACTAGTTAGTGAATAAAAGGCAGCTATTTTTCTGCACCGGAACTATAGCATCTACTGACCAGTCTAGCCTCTCTCACTACTAAAGGTTATATTTTGACTTATTTATTCAACTTGTTTTGAACCCAGGAAGGAAAAGGATGCTGTTTATTTAGGGCTCTACTGGGAACGCCAAAGAAATTGATTGATTGATTTAATTCATCCTCAGATTACCATGCTCCTTCCTTGTGTCCCTTGTGTTCTAAGTGCCAAGGCTTCAGCGTGATGTAGTAATACTGAACTGCAAAGTCAGGCCTGGGTTCTAGCCCTGCTCTGTATCCAGCTAGCAATATCAACATGGACAGTCAATTAACATTTCCCTTTCTTTTGGTGTCTACATTTATCTACAAAGTGGGGTAAAGAGGTAGACTCCTTGGTCTCTAATATATCTTCCACTTCTGATTTCCTCTGAGCCACGTAACATCTACCACTCCAGCCTCACGTAGATGCTGTAATTCAGACATCCTTAACTTGCTCCTCGAGGGAAACTTAAATAGAGTCACAGAAGCAGAAATGAGAAAGTCATTCAACACAATGTCTTTCTGAACACAATGTTTTGACCAGGAGGAAGGAGAAATAAGATGGCAGAGGGAGAGTAATTGGCCACTCTGAAGGGCAGGCAGGCAGGACACGTCTACTCATTATAAGTGAGTGAGTGATAATGTGGGGCAGTATTATTGAGAACAGGAAAGGGCCTGGTTATAGAGATCTATAACCTAGTTCCCACTGTGTCCCACTATTAATATTTACTCCATAATGTGGTTTCCACAGAAATCATGCTTTCTGGAGAAAGGAGACAGAAGACAGAGTGATATGGTGGTATGAGTTCTGAAAACAGAGTAAGGGATATCTACTTCTAACCCTGAATTAGATAAGGCACTGCCACTCATTGAATATCAGCTTTTTTATCTGTCAAGTGGAGTTTGGTAGCAGATAATCTAGAAGATTCCTTTTAGGTCCCTAATAATCTAATTGATGCTATCAGCTGCTACTGTTTCTCTGCATGTGTGTGCAAATTGTTTTCTTAAAATGCATCCCTTCTTCTTGTTTTAGAATAGAATAAAAATGAAACCACAGGTTTGGATTCTTGAAGGCAAAAGGGATAATAGAGAAAAACTAACACAGGGAGGCCTACAATTCAATCAAATTCTTGAAACATTAAGGGCTCCTGAAGGAAAATCAGATAAAAATGCAGGCATCTGGAAATTTCCAGGATGTGACAAGTGAGTGATTCTTAATGTCTACTCTGCTTTGGGGAGGGATTTCAGTTATGTCAGCAGTGCATACTATAAAGATTCAATAAATAGTTGTCAACTGATTAACTTTACTGTAATGACTAAGCAAGGAACTAGCTGATTATCAAAGGTTCCTTGCAGTTTTAATATTCTATGATAAATTTTGCAGAGGAAACCTGTGGAGGCAATCAAGCTGTCTAAGCTGTATGCATAACAGTTAAAAGTACAGGGACATTCTAGATAGACCTGTGTTGGAATACCGACTCTGCCATTTATTGTGCGACCTCAGGCTAGTTTATTAATCTCTCAGATACTTTGTTTTCTCATCTGTAACATGGAGAGAATAACAGAAAGTACCATATGAGTTTATTCATTTAACAGCTATTTACTGAGCACCTGCTAGGCACCAAGGACATACTAGAGACTAAGACAGTCAATACCCTGCCCTCATGGAGTTTACGTTCTGATTAGGAGAAACAGAAAATTAACAAGGAAGCAATTAAATACCGAAGACAGTGATATACATCAGTACATACTTTGAAGGCAATAAAATGTGGCTAAGGTGTAAGTGATTGAAGGGAAGGATGCAACATGAATGTTCTGGGAAGACTTCTCAGAGGAAATGATATTTGCCAAGAAGGAATGGACATGGGAAGGTCTAGGAGGGGCGTTCTAGGCAGAGGGGATAGCAAAGACCTTATGGCAGGAACCGGTTTGGCATGCTTTGGGAAGACAGGCGAGGTCAAGGTGGCTGGAGTGTAGTGAGGATGACAGAGAGTATGATTGAAGCGGAAGGGGAGGTGGGGCCAGATCTCATAGGCCTAATAAATTTTGTTCCACCAGAAATGGGTGGAAAACCACTGACGGATTTTAAGCAGTAGAGGAACATGATCTATGGAGCTGGTTTTAAAAGATCCCTCTTACTGTGTAGAGAATAGATTGTCAGTGAGTGATGGGGAAGCAGGGAGGAAATTTAGGATACAGTTATCCAAGTGAGTTGATGAAGGCTAGACAGTTCGTGGTGGTAGAAATGAAGAGAAGTAATTCAAATTTAGGATATAATCAGAAATCATGTGGATTAAATGAGATTATCTATGTAAAACTTAGCACAGTTGGGTACTTAGCATAGTGCCTGACAGATGGGCTCAATTAAGTGCTCGTATAGATAATATGATCTGATAGAGCAGGCCAGTTGCAATTCCATAGGTCAAAGAAGAATCTGGAAAATACTTAGGTCATAGACCTAAGATGCAGATTAGCAAATGAATTCAGCCACTCACTATTTATGTGCCACTTGCATAAATCACATTTGGGGCCTCAGTTGATGAGTGGACAAGATGCACTCCAAGGTAGCTTCCAGTGCTAAGATGCTATTAATCATTTTTATGGGATATATCAATCAGGATCCAGTTAGGAAAATAAAGTCATTATGAGTGAAGTAGAATAAAGAATTTATTATAGGGATTAGACCTTACAAAACTGTGGAGGCTAGTAAAGTACTCTATGCAAGGTGTTGCCTACGTGTCTGGTGTTGAGCCTGAAGTCACTATAGATTGGCCAGGCCTACAACAAAGAAGGAAAGCTGGCTGAAACTTTGTACTTGATTGGGTATCTGGTTGGGTACCCAGTTGGGTACAAAGTTTCAGCTAGTTCTTCCTCTTCTCCTCCTTTTCTTTCCTTCTTCTTCCTTCTTCTTCCTCCTCCTTCTCCTCTTCCTCTTCCTCCTCCTCCTTCGTCTTCCTTCTTCTTCTCTTCCTCCTCCTTCTCGCCCTTCTTTTCCTTCTTCCTTCTCCTTCTCTTTCTTCTTCTGCCTCCTCCTCCTTTTCTTTCTTTTGTTTGTTTGTTTCTTTCTTTCTTTTTTTCTTTTTCTCTCTCTTTCTCTTTTTCTTTTGTCTTGCTCTGTTGCCCGGGCTAGAGTGCAGTGTCATCATCATAGCTCACTGCAACCTCAGTCTCCGGGGTTAAAGCTAATCTCCTGCCTCAGCCTCCTGGGTTAAAGCTATTCTCCTGCCTCAGCCTCCTGGGTTAAAGCTATTCTCCTGCCTCAGCCTCTTGAGTAGCTGGGACTACAGGTATGTGCCACCACATCTGGCTAATTTTTCTATTTTTAGTAGAGACGGGGACTCTTGCTAAGGCTGTTCTTGAACTCCTGACCTCAAGTGATCCTCCCACCTCGGCCTCCCAGAGTGCTAGGATTACAGGCATGAGGCACCACACCCAACTTGTATGTCTTCTTTTGAGAAATGTCTGTTCAGATCATTTGCCCATTTTTAAATGGGATTATTATTATCATTATTTTGCTATTGAGTTCTTGGAGTTCCTTATATATTCTGGTTATTAATCCCTTATAAAATGGATAGTTTGCAAATATTTTCTCCCATTCCATAAGTTGTCTTTTTACTTTATTGTTTCCTTTGCTGTGCAGAACCTTTTTTAACTTGATGTGATCCTATTTGTTTAGTTTTTGTTTTTGTTACCTGTGTTTTTAAGGTCTTATCCCAAAAATCTTTGACCAGACCAATGTCCTAGAGCATTTTCCCAAAATTTTCTTCTAGTAGTTTCATAGTTTCAAGTCTTATATTTAAGCCTTCAATTTACTTTGATTTGATTTTTGTATTTGGCTAAAGATGGAGATATAGTTCATTCTGCTGCATGTAGATATTCAGTTTTCCCAGCATCATTCATTGAAAAGGTTGTCCTTTCCCTGATGTATGTTCTTGGCAACTTTTTTGAAAATAAGTTTGCCATAGTGCATGGATTTATTTCTGGGTTCTCTATCCTGTTCCATTGGTCTATATGTCTGCTTTGATGCCACTACCATGCTGTTTTGGTTTCTATAGCTTTGTAGTACAATTTGAAATCAGGTAGTGTGATGCCTCCAGCTTTGTTCTTTTTGCTCATGATTGCTTTAGCTTTTGGAGGTCTTTTGTGATTTCACATGAATTTTAGGATTTTTTTTCTATTTCTGTGAAGAATGTCATTGCTATTTTGATAGGTATTGTACTGAATCTGTAGATTACTTTGGATAATATAAACTTTTAAACAATATTAATTCTTCTGGTCCATGAGCATGGGATATCTTTCCTTTTTGATGTGTGTGTCCTCTTCAATTTCTTTCATCAGTGTTTTATAGTTTTCCTTGTAGAGATCTTTCACTCCTTTGGTTAAATTGATTTCTAGGTATTTTATATTCTTTGTAGCTATTATAAATGGGATTGCTTTCTTGATTTCTTTTCAGATTGTTTACTGTTGATGTATATGAATGTAATTGATTTTCACATGTTGATTTTGTATCCTGCAACTTTAGTGAATTTTTAAAAATCATTTCTAAGAGCTTTTTGGTGGAGTCTTTAGGTTTTTCTAAATATAAGATCATGTCATTTGTGAACAAGACTAATTCGACTTCTTCCTTTCCAATTTAGATGCCCTTTATTTCTTTCTCCTGCCCAACTTTGCTGGCCAGGACTTATAGTACTATATTGAATAGAAGTAGTGAAAGTGGGCATCTTTGTCTTGTTCCAAATCTTAGTGGAAAGCCTTTCAATTTTTCCCCATTCAGTGTGATATTGGCCGTGGGCTTGTCACATATGGCCTTGTGTTGAGGTATGTTCTTTCTAGACCCAATTTGTTGAGGGTTTTTATCATGAAGGGATGTTGAATTTTACTGAGTGCTTTTTTAGTATCTACTGAAATGATTATATGGTTTTTGTCCTTGATTCTGTTTATATGATGTATCACCTTTATTGATTTGTGTATGTTGAGCCATTCTTCCATCCCTGAGATAAATCTCACTTGATCATGGTGAATATCTTTTTAATTCATTGTCAAATTTGGCTTCCTAATATTTTATTGAGGATTTTTGCATCTATGTTCATTAGGGATATGGGCATGTAGTTTTCTTTTTGTTGTGTCTTTGTCTGGTTTTGGTATCAGGGTAATGCTAGCCTTGTAGAATGAGTTTGGAAGTATTCCTCCTCTTCAATTATTTGAAATAGTTTGAATAGAGTTGGTGTTAGTTCTTCTCTAAGTGTTTGATAGAATTCAGCAATGAAGCCATCAGATTCTGGATTTTTTTTTTTTTTGATGGGGGACTTTCTTATTACTGCTTCAATCTCATTACTCATTATTGGTCTGTTCAAGTGTTCTATTTCATCATGGTTCAATTCTGGTAGATTCTATGTGTCTATGAATTTATCCATTTCTTCCAGGTTTTTCGATTTGAGTACAGTTGTTCACAATGGTCTCTAATGATCCTTTGTATTTCTATGGTATCAGTTGTAATGTTTTCTTTTTCATCTCTGATTTTATTTTATTTGGGTGTTCTTTTTCTTAGTTTCCCTAAAGGTTTGTTGATTTTATTTGTCTTTCAAAAAAACCAACTTTCTGTTTTGTTGATCTTTTGTATTTTTTTAGTGTCAACTTATTTATTTCTGTTCTGATATTTATTATTTCTTTCTTTTTACTAATTTTAGGTTTGATTTGTTCTTGCTTTTCTAGGTCCTTGTGGTGCATGATTAGTTTATTTACTTGGAGTCTTCCTATTTTTTTGGCATAGGCATTTATTGCTATGAACTTCCCTCTTAGTACCACTTTTGCTATATCCCGTAGGTTCTGGTATATTTTGTTTCCATTTTTGTTTCTTTCAAGAAATATTTTAATTTCCTTCTTAATTTCTTCCTTGACCAATGGTCATTCAGGAGCCTGTTGCTTATTCCACGTATTTATATAATTTCCAAAGTCCCTCTTGTTATTGATTTCTAGTATTATTTCATTGTAGTCAAAAAAGATACTTGATATGATTTCAACTTTTTTGAATTTGTTAAGACTTGTTTTGTAGCCTAACATATGGTCTATCCTGGAGAATGTTCCATGTGCTGATGAAAAGAATGTGTATTCTGCAGGAGTTGGATGACATGTTCTGTAAATGTCTGTTAGGTCCATTTGGTCTAGAGTATAGTTTAACTTTGATATTTCTTTGTTGACTTTCTGCCTGGATGTTCATTGCCAAAAGTGGGGTGTTGAAGTTCCCTACTATTCTTGTATGGCAGAATTATTTCTCCCTTTACGTCTGTTAATAGTTGCTTTATATATTTATGTGCTCTAGTGTTGGATGCATATATATTTACTATTGTTATATCTTCTTTCTGAATTGACCCATTGATCATTATATAATGACATTCTTCATCTATTTTCTCAGTTTTTGACTTAAAGTCTATTTTATCTGATATAAGTATAGCTACTCCTGCTCTTATTTTGGTTTCCACTTGCATGGAACATCTTTTTCCATCCCTTCACTTCCAATTTATGTGTATCTTTATATGTCAGCTTTCCTTCCTGATTGCAGGCCTGATTAGGTGACTTCACACCTAATACCAGACACAGAGGCAACACCTTTCATAGGGTATTTCACTGGTTTCTACCATTTTGTAGGGACTAATCCCCATAATAAATTCTTTTATTTTACCTCACTTATAGTGACTCTGCTTCTCTGATCGGACTCTGACTAACATATCCCATAAAAAAGTTTCAATTTGGTAGGAGGAGTAAGTTCTGGTGTTCTATTGCACAGCATGGTGACTATAGTTAATAACAACATATTATATATTTCAAAAATCACAAAAGGATTTTAAATGTTCTCACTACAGAGAAATTATAAATATTTGAAGTGATATGCTAATTAGCCTGATTTGATCATTCTACAATGTATACATGTATTAAAACATAATGATATATCCCATAAATATATACAATTATTATTTGTCAATTTAAAAATAAAACAAAACTTTTTAAGAAAGGTATTTAAGAAAAGAAGGAAAGGTGGATATGAAGTTTGGGAAATTGCAGGCAAAGTGGAACCCACAGGGACAAACTGGATCCCATATCTGTCTTTAACCATCTCTAAACTTGATGATGCAGGTGACCTGCAGAAGCTAGCGCCCATAGCCATAGAACTACTCATGTACTTGGCCTAGGACTCAGAGAAGATGAAAGAGGGGATTGTCAGGAGTTGGAAGACCTGCACATTCAGGTGTTGCCCCATACCAACAGAGAAGCCAGCAGATCAGTGACAATGTGCATGAGCCATCATGGTGCCTGGCACCCAACACTGACTTTCAGAGCATTAAAATGCTGTTTTACTTCTACCTCTCTAATCTTGTGCCAATTTCTCTTATAGCCAATTCTAATCTGAAATCATGTAGGAAGGGAATTATGGGAAAGGTAGTTGCAGTTTAGCTAAATTAACACAGTACAAAGCTATCGGAGTCTACTTATATGCCTGATAAGCATACATACTTCTTCTAACCATACTTAACCTCTAAATAAAGACAATAGCAAAATCAGGCTTTCCCTTCATATGACACAACTATCCCCCAACTGAAAATATGCCATTCCTCTCCCCAAGAGAGAATATAAAGTCCCTTTATCCATCTTTTGCGATATTCATTCTTTTTCTAGCTGAGTCACACTCTCCTTTGATATCTTGTTACTTAATTCCATTCTGGTTATATGTTGCTGAACAACAAACCAACCAGAACCATTATGCCCAGAATAATCACCATGGATTTTGTGTGTTAGGAATTTGGAAAGGGCATAGCAGGATGGTTCTTCTATACTCCACAACGTCTGCATTGAATAACTCAAACAGTTGGGGGCAAGAACAGCTTTAGTCAGAGAATCCATTTTTAAGATGGCTTCTTCACTTGCATATTGGGCACCTGGCTTGGGATAGCTGAAGGGCAGGCTCATATGGGATTATCAGCTGAAGAGCCTGCATGTAGCCTCTCCTGCATGGCAGTCTTAGGTCAGTTGAACTTCTTACAAGGCTGCTCAGAAGTCCAAAGTGAATTTTCCAGCAAACAAGGTAGAAACTGCATGGCCTTTTATGATGTAGCTTTGGAAGTCATCTAGTGTCACTTACAGCATACTATATTGATTGAAGAAGTCACAGCTCTCTCACATTCAAGGGCAGGGAGTATAAACTCTGCCCTTTGATGGCAGAAGCATCAAAGAATTTGAGGTCATGTTTTAAAACCACCACCTGGGACTTTATCTAGTCTTATTCATACTTACATAGTTTGACTAGTTTACCCTTTGGTCATTATTTAGCATCATTTTTATTCATATTAATTTCTCATCTGTATCGACTGATGAGAGTACTGCCTATGAAAATATTATTACAAGTGACTTCCTTTCCATGCTTCCCAGGTCTCTTGGAAACTTACCCACCCTTTGCAGCTAAGCTCACATTTCAATTTTTCTACAGATTTACCAGTTACAGTGAACACCCTGACTTACAATGCCTTTGCTTGAGAGCCTTGCTCTTATCACTTTTCTTGTGGCATATATAATTCCTAACAGCTTCAGATGACAATAATGAGGCAAGTTATTGACTAGCCAATAAACAGTGATAAGAAGATATCTTGGGCTGATTCATGTAATAGAGAAATGCATTTGCCTCTGAAGTAAATGATTTTGATCAAGATATTTTTCTACCTTAAAAGGTTAAAGAATAGGCACAGTAAAATAAAAAAGGAAGATAAATAATTGGCAAAACATCTGATTTTAGAAGAAAACTGGAAGCTGTGAACCATGTCTGACTTATAGGAGTGGTTTATAATCTGGACTTGACCGTCATTCTGGAACCAGTTGGACTGTATTTTTGTGGTTGCCTATACATAGCCCATAATGAAGGTTCTCTTCTTCTGAAGAATCAGGTAACTTATAGCCTGAACCATTTATTTATTTATTCAACGGATAATGATTGAGCACCTTCCATAGGTCAGGTCAGGTAACATTGTTCTGTGCTGTTCAGGGGCACCACAGTGAGCAAGATACAGATTTTGACCATAGAGTACAATGAAAGAGACAAAAACAAAACAAAACTCTTGCAACACAGAACCTTATGTACCATGACCAGGGAAGACTGAGACTAAGGAAGCCCAAGAAAAAGCACACAACCGTAAACAAACTCGTTTCATTCTTGGTCTCATGTCTCAATCTCCCTCTATGTCCAATGTGACTATACATTCCTTGAAGGCAGGAACCACCTTTTACATGCCTGCATACCACTCCCCAGTACCCAGCTCAGTGACATGTCCACGATAATCCATCACTAAACATTTGCTAATGGCTTGACTGATAAATACTGAAATGAAATGAGGCTGTAGAGGTACAAAGTGTTTTGCATTATTTTTTGTCTCCTGCGAAGGTTCTTGGTTGTCCTTCTTTACAATAAACAATCACCACCAATAAATAAGAATGTCTGATGTACTGTCTTATGCTTGCTAAATTTATAGGTGAGTGGAACAACAGAGCTTTGATTTCCTGACACACATGAGCTCTGTGGTGATGATTCTTCTCTGCTGGCCAGTGGTGCAATAGACTAAAAAGGGAGTTTGGCTCTGTCACTTAATAGCTATTACTTAATCTTTTGGGACCTCTGATTCCTCAACTTGGAGCAAGATCCCTTCCACCTTACCCAGTAGACATGTTTTTGTTTGATTCCTAGTTTGGGTGCAGGGAAGATGTAGCACTCTGACTATTTGTAAACTGACGGTATGTGGCATGGCTTCTCCCTGTGCTTCTGTTGTTTCACAGTAAATTTCCAATACTTATGGGGTTTTAGTCCCAGTGAATTTTTCCCTCAAAAACCAACCAGGGTAATAATGAACCACTTTCCTGCATTTTCTATCAAGACAGCTCTTTGTGAGTTCTAAATGTTCTGTCTAGATTCAAAGAAGCTGATTTCTTCATGAGTGGTTGGAATAAGACTTTTCTTGGAAGCTACTGAATATGGATTAGTTGGATTGTTTCTCAGGAAATAAAAAGCAGGCTCTGGGGTGACTACTTCAGCACTTAATTGGGTTAGCAGAGAACTGCAAATGAGAGGTTTTCCTTAGGAGGGAAAGGATGTTTATGGCTCCCACCCCCTTAGGTGGTGGATTTTAACCTAAACGCTAGTCTTCCAATGCAGCCTTTAATTTAGGAACCATTACAAGAATCTATCAGAGCAGAAAATGCCAGGTTGAAAAATTAACACATCACAGGAGTTAATTAGAACCCAGCCTCTCATTAGATACAAATGGAGAGCCCTCCAACTGCCCAACAGCCTGCTGAAGTCATGTTTGTTGCAGCTCCAAAGTAGCTGCATCTTTACTGCTCAGAGGGGGACCAAGGAAACTGCCCAGGCATTCAAGCCAGAGCCACTAGAGGCCCATGGCCTGTGCTTTAGTTTAACTGAAGATCCTATTCACTAGTCCCTATCTTTTCCTCTCAGAGCCGTTGTGCATGTCACAGGCTGGATACTCCTCTTCCTGGAACTCCCTCAGGGAAGTATTTTCTGTAACAAAGACAAACATACCGTCCGGTCACCAGGGGCAGATTGTAGACTGTGTAAACGAGAGGGAGGCTGAGGGGATCCAGGCCATTCACACACAGCTCTAAGTTGTGGTCTTTGTTTTCTTTCTCATTCGGACTGAAATGTGATTCCTCTAGCTTTCTTTTTTGGAAAATACCTGTGATGAGTTCCATGACTAGAAAGAAAAGCTGTTGACAGGAAAAGCTTCTGACAGGCAAGGGGCTTCGTCACGTGTTTTCAAAGAAGACAGTTGCTTCAAGCAAGCTGAGGCAGAGATGCCAGGTTTAGGAATAAGAGATCCAGATCACAAAAGAGTCATCTTTATCTACAGATTAGGTCAGGTGTTACGCAGTTTCCTCTGGAAGAGCAGTACCGTGCTTGCAGAGATTAGGCCAAGCAGATGTGCACGGGTCCTTCTCCAACACTTACTATGTGATCTTGAGCAAACTGCTCGGGCTCTCAGTTTTCTCAAGGTGTTCTGAGAAATAAGTAAAATAATAAAGGTAAGGCACGTAACACAGCGTCTGGCACAGAGTGACAGTTCTATATGAATGGTTTATTATCAATCTGATGATAGTATTCCTCCACCCAGCACTAATGACGTCCCTCTCTGTGCCAGGCCCTGGGTGAGGAACTTCAGGAAGTTCATTGTTTAATAACCATGCATGTATATATTCAGCACAAAACATGCCCTCTCCCCCACCCAGTTGTATATTAACTCCACTTTGTTGAGTAGCTCAGAATTCTGCAGGTTGTCCCCCTTTGAGTAGTCCTCCTAACTCAGCTACCTCTACTTTCAATTTATTCAAAATTCTCTATCTGTGCACCTACCACACTGAGTTATTGTTGTTTATTTATTCTTTAATTCCTCCTGTGA
This sequence comes from Avahi laniger, assembly GCA_963575035.1. Lineage (NCBI taxonomy): Eukaryota > Metazoa > Chordata > Mammalia > Primates > Indriidae > Avahi > Avahi laniger. The sequence continues at coordinate 42,013 of CAUYSK010005746.1, read as the reverse complement.
GGTCCTAGAGGATAGAAATCATCTATTCATTTGATCTATTCATGATTATTTATTCATCTCTGCAGGCCAATGGGTCTCATGCATCACTCAACACATGAAGATTCAACCCTACTGCTGAGCACATTGACTTCCACCTGGGAACTTTTTCTGGGGAAATGCTTTCCTGCTTTCCATCTTTGAAGGGCCTTGGCTAGTTCTAGCCTCAGTTTCCTAACCTCTTTAAGGGGCTAAGACAGTCTCCTTCACTGGGAGGCTATGATGATGACTGGAGACAATGCAGCTTCTATATGTCCAACACAGTTCTAGGCACAGAGCCAAATACCAAAAAAAGTTGATTCCATTTTTGCCCTCAGCCAAGTCTAGCTGCCAATATAAGTAAAGAAGACTAAAAATACAAGAGAGACTATGAGCACCACGTGAGTGGTAGAGATATGCTTCCAACTTGTATCTAGCCTCTGCCATGTGCCAGATAATTGGCTGAAATGAGAGGATACAAACATACATAAAAACAGCCCTAGGAAAACAGTGGCAGGTGTGGACAAAAGGATCTCAGGAAGAGGGCAGAAAGCCCTTTACCCAGACTGTCAGATCTGGGCCGCTGGAGATGTCTTTAACAGCAGGCTGGAAAACAGGAGGTTGTACCACAATTGGCGTCCCCTAGCTGTTCTAGGGGGAAAAAAATCCCAAAACACAATAACCAAGTTATTCAGTACTTACTATGTGCTAGACACTGCGCTGAATGATTTTCAGGCATTATCTCATTTAACTTAGAACAACTGTGTGAGGCAGACACAAACTTCTCTGTTTCACACATGGCCAGTTTGAGGTTCAGAGAGGCGCAGGAGCTTGACCACAGTCAAATAACAAGGAGGAATCCACCTGCTTGGGAGTCTCACTGGCCTACTGGAAAGCAGAGAGAGGGTGGACCAGCACAAAGCCCCGGGGGGGCCTGGGAATGAGAGACAGGAAAGTTGGACTGAAACTCAGGTCGCATGATCTCCGGATCCCCAGAACCCAACGCAGAAGCAGAATAAGGAAGAAAGGGGTACAGGCTGCAAGGAGGGGTGCCCGGAAGTCTGGGGGAGGGGAGTCCTGGTGGCTGAGCGCCTTCCTCGCCCTTAGTGCCCTTAGCCAATCCTCTCCCCTCCCACCCTCTCACCCTCCCAACCTTATTTAGAAACCGTGTCCCCGAGACAGGAAGGGCGGCGGGCCGAGAAGCACGGAGCGTCCCGGTCTCATTTCCTTTCGAATCCCCCTGTGGAATTTCATTTCATACGGTGAGGAAATCGGAGCGCGAGGCCGTCGGCTGGTCTGCTGCTGCGGGGCGCCTCCCCCACTGGCTGCCGGAGTTAGGCAGCTCCGGGGCGCAGGTCAGGCGAGTCTGGGGGCGGGGAGAGGGGCCGGGCTCCAACCGCAGCAAGTTAGGAGTGAAAATAGCTGCGAACTCGCAGGGTACCAGGCACGGCGCTAAGCGTTTTACGCTTTATCTCTAATCCTCCCAAGTCACTTGACGGAGGAGGAAACTGACGCCGAGAGGCTGGGCAATTTGCTCAAGGTCACACAGCCGGGATTTAAAGCCACAATCTGTAAATCCAAATCCCGTGTTCTTTGTGTTCGTTTCTCTGCCTGATGAGGAGCGAAAGCTGCCACGGGCCGAGGTGACAGCTGGAAGGACACGGAAAGGAAAGGGGGCAGATTGATGGGACAGCACTTCTCACCTGGGAGAGGAGGGGGCAGGTTGCCCTGGCCGGAGCAACTAGGCTCCATCCCCGCCAGGCCCCAGCGCGCCTCGATCCGGGTGGGAGGAAAGTGTGCGCGGGGCAGCCAGGCAGCCGGCGGGGCGGGGCGCTCCGGGGAGGGAGGGTGGGACGGACAGAGGAGGGGGCCGGAGGGCGGGGGCTTGACCCTTCCAGCGGGAGGCGGCCCCGCCCCTAAGCCCCGCCCCCCTCTGCCCACGGCACCCGGCCATTGGAGAGGCGCGCTGTCCGTCCCGCCCCGCGGCCGCACTGCGAGCCTCCAGCGCCGCGCAGGGCTCGGGCGGTGAGAGCGGCGGGGTGCAGGGTGCTGGCGGGCTTCACGGAGACGCTGAGCGGACGCGGCCGGTGCCGGGTCGTGGGCTTGTCGCCTGCAGCCATGACCCTCGCAGTCTGTCCCTCAGCCTCGGTCTGGGGCGTCTAGTGTCCCACACAGTCGCGCGCAGCTGCCGGAGAGCCGGCCGCTGGCCCCTCGTCGCCCTTGGCGCCTTATCACACTCGTTCCCCGGAGCTGGAAGCAGCACGGGCAGCGGCTCCCCGGTGCAACCTGGGGGTGTCTCCTGGAGGAGCCGCCGCTGCTGCCCCTTACTCTGGTTATGGCCTGGCGGGGCGCAGGGCCGAGCGTCCCGGGGGCGCCCGGGACCGTTGGGCTCAGTCTGCGGTTGCTGCTGCAGTTGCTGCTACTCCTGGGGCCGGCGCGGGGCTTCGGGGACGAGGAGGAGCGGCGCTGCGACCCCATCCGTATCTCCATGTGCCAGAACCTGGGCTACAACGTCACCAAGATGCCCAACCTGGTGGGGCACGAGCTGCAGACAGACGCCGAACTGCAGCTGACAACTTTCACACCGCTCATCCAGTACGGCTGCTCCAGCCAGCTGCAGGTGGGCGCCCCCACCCCCACCCCTGGCGGGACCCCCTTGGGGAGGGACGCTCCGGACTAACTTCGCGGACTCCGTGCCAAGTCGAACCCCTTGTCCCCTTCCTAGCCTGAAGGGTACAACTCTTCTGGAAAAGTGATTTCCATCCCCACCCCCACTTTTCTGTCCTTTCTCAGGGACTGGAAGCCAAAACGTTGTGTAAGTCATCTGGCCTGGGAAAGAACCCACTCTTACACCCCGCCCTTCCGTTTTTCTCCCCTGCCCACCCATGTCTGGCCAAGCCCCTAACCCCAGTGGGGCTGAGAGTTATCTTTGCCAAGGATTCCGCGGCTGCTGCTCGGTGGGCGAGTCTCGGATAGGGCAGCCAACTGCAGCTAAGACTTGGAAGGGGAGATAAGGAGACGGGATTTCTCCTTTCCCGGTCCCTCACCAACCTTAGTTCTCCTCCTTATTTTTGCAGTGGGTTATTAAATGAAATACCGCTGCACCATTTTCTTCTGAATGTCCCCTCCTTGCGGTTTTAGAGGTCATGCATGAAGGAACGGTTAGATTGGCTTGAGTTTTTATCCTCAGTGTTGAAGGCAGGGTTAATGCTTGGAGAGCGAGAAAAAGCTCCAGGAGGGTAGTTGGAATATTGGAAGAAATTTATTTTTGCAGTCATTAAAAAATGTAAAGCCGATGTAATGATGTAGAAAATATTTATCCCACAATAATAAGTGAAGAAAGAATTTGCATGTACAGAGTGATTGTTATCTTGCAAAAACAAACACAAAAACAACCACCAATTCATTGAGGGGAGAAAGACTGAAAGGAAAATTTAAGAAGTGTTAACATTGGTTGTGTTTTGGTTGATGAGGCTGAGTGATTTTTAGAAAATTTGAAAAGAGAGAAGCTGTGGGGAAAAAAATAGAGGTTAGTTGTCCAGGTTAAGTTTCAGGAATTTGTGGTTCTGGCTGTAACTTCTGAAAGATAAGAAACAGACACACAGCTTACTTACTAGGTGCATGTTCTTGCACAGGTCATTTTAAAAGTTAGATTGTGGTTTTGGAAAGATGGTTGGGATTAAACCTATTGCTGGTGAAATGTCCCTTTGGAAATTTCAGAACTTTGGAACGAGGTTATAAAAGCTTAAGAAATGATCCTCTAGCTCTCAGTTTGGAAACAGCACATATCCTGACATCAGTGGCAATTTCGTTGGAGAAACAGCTTTTGCAGGGATATATATTTTTAATTACATGTATCTTGGGGAAGCAGCCAAGCTGTTTTGAAGGACAAGATTGGATCCCTTTACATGCCGGAAAATAGTTACTTGTAACCCTACACTTCATAGACAACATCTGTAAGGAGCCAAGCAGACTGTTTATCAATGCTGGAGGAATTGAGGACAGCAACTGGACTCTCCCCTGCTGGTATTGAAGTTTCAGGGACTTAATATTTACATTTTCCTATTGTGCCTCATTATTATTCATTGAGGAAACCTAGCCAAACAAACCCCTGGTGACCAGAGACCTCAGTCTGCCTCCCAGCCTAACAGTATCTCAATTGGGATATTTCTGTTTCAATATGGAACTGATAAAAAAAAAAAATTAAGGGCCAATGTTGAGAGATGAGAGGATATTAACAGGATCTACATTTTTTTTTACATTTATTTTTACGGTGATAAAATAAACCAACCCCTGGTGACCAGAGACCCCAATCTGCCTCCCATCTTTGGGTCTAACAGTGTCTCAATTAGGACATTTTCTGTTTCAATATGGGTCTGATTAAAAAAAAAAAAATTAAGGGCTAACATAGAGAAATGAGAGAATATTAACAGGATCTACATTTTTTACATATATCAAAAAATCGGTTATTTTAGGTTTATTTCCTTCAGTGTGCAGTTCTTCAGATGCTTTATATTTGTTTGTTCCTCTGGAAAGGATTACTAGAGCCAAACTAAGAAAAGTGTGTAAGTGATGGATTATTAGGCACCCCTGTTTGAGGTCAGAGTAAACTGACAGACTCCCTACAGGCTTTAAAAGTTTAAAAGTAAATGTACACATTGTCTGGAAGCATTCAACTTAGCTTTGTGCAAGCATTTGGTCAAACTTCCAAGTCATTGTTTTCTTTGTTCATTTCATTACTTTTCCAGTTCTTCCTTTGTTCGGTTTATGTGCCAATGTGCACAGAGAAGATCAACATCCCCATTGGCCCATGCGGTGGCATGTGTCTTTCAGTCAAGAGACGCTGTGAACCCGTCCTGAAGGAATTTGGATTTGCTTGGCCAGAGAGCCTGAATTGCAGCAAATTCCCACCGCAGAACGATCACAACCACATGTGCATGGAAGGGCCAGGTGATGAAGAGGTGCCCTTACCTCACAAAACCCCCATCCAGGCTGGGGAAGAGTGTCACTCTTTGGGAACCAATTCTGATCAGTACATCTGGGTGAAAAGGAGCCTGAACTGTGTTCTCAAGTGTGGCTATGATGCTGGCTTATACAGTCGCTCGGCCAAGGAGTTCACAGATATCTGGATGGCAGTGTGGGCCAGCCTGTGCTTCATCTCCACTGCCTTCACTGTACTGACCTTCCTGATCGATTCTTCTAGGTTTTCCTACCCTGAACGCCCCATAATATTTCTCAGTATGTGCTATAATATTTATAGCATTGCTTACATTGTCAGGCTGACTGTAGGCCGGGAAAGGATATCCTGCGATTTTGAAGAGGCAGCAGAACCCGTTCTCATCCAAGAAGGACTTAAGAACACAGGATGTGCAATAATTTTCTTGCTGATGTACTTTTTTGGAATGGCCAGCTCCATTTGGTGGGTTATTCTGACACTCACTTGGTTTTTGGCAGCAGGGCTCAAATGGGGTCATGAAGCCATTGAAATGCACAGTTCTTATTTCCACATTGCAGCCTGGGCCATCCCTGCAGTGAAAACCATTGTCATCTTGATTATGAGACTAGTGGATGCAGATGAACTGACTGGCCTGTGCTATGTTGGGAACCAAAATCTCGATGCCCTCACTGGCTTTGTGGTGGCTCCCCTCTTTACTTATTTGGTGATTGGAACTTTGTTCATTGCTGCAGGTTTGGTGGCTTTGTTCAAAATTCGATCAAATCTTCAAAAGGATGGGACAAAAACAGACAAGTTGGAAAGGCTGATGGTCAAGATTGGGGTTTTCTCAGTACTATACACGGTTCCTGCAACCTGTGTTATTGCCTGTTACTTCTATGAAATCTCCAACTGGGCACTCTTCCGCTATTCTGCAGATGACTCCAATATGGCAGTTGAAATGTTGAAAATTTTTATGTCTTTGTTGGTGGGCATCACTTCAGGCATGTGGATTTGGTCTGCCAAAACTCTTCACACGTGGCAGAAGTGTTCCAACAGATTGGTGAATTCTGGGAAGGTAAAGAGAGAGAAAAGAGGGAATGGTTGGGTGAAGCCTGGGAAAGGCAACGAGACTGTGGTATAAGGCTAGCCAGCCTCCACACTTTGCTCATTTTGAAGTGGGGGGAATGCCAGCATTTCAGTGGAAATGCTACTAAAAGTTTTATGCAGTGAATCTCAGTTTGAACAAACTAGCAACACTTAAGTGACCCCCATCAACCCACCGCCCTCTATACCAGCATCATAAAACCAATGATTTTGCTGCAGACTTTGGAATGATCCAAAATGGAAAAGCCGGTTAGAGGCTTTCAAAGCTGTGAAAAATCAAAACGTTGATCACTTTAGCAGGTCGCAGCTTGGAGCATGGATGTCCTGCCTAGATTCCAGGAAGTCCAGGGCGATGCTGTTTTTCCCTGCAGGGTGGGCTTTCAGCTGTGAGTTGGTAACTTGCAGGGAGAAAGATTAATTTTTTTAACCCTTTAAAGTTTTAAATACTAACTGGGTCTTTCAGATAGCAAAGCGATCTATAAACACTGGAAACACTGGGTTCAGAGAAGTGTTACAAGAGTTTTATAGTTTGGCTGATCTAACATAAACATCTTCTGTGGTGCACTGTCTGCTGTTTAGAACTTTGTGGATTGCACTCCCAAGAGGTGGTGTCAGAATCTTTCAGTGCCTTTGTCATAAAACAGAATTGTTTGAACAAACAAAAGTACTGTACTAACATGCATACGGTATCCAGTGGATTTTTCTTCTCTCTCTTCCTCTCTTAAATTTCAACCTCTCTTCTGTGCTGCTGCTGTTTTCTTCATTTTACATTAATGACTCAAAAAGGTATTTTTATAGGAATTTTTGCACAGCAGCATGCCTAATGAGGGGAAAAGGAAGGGTGATTCACTTTCTGACAATCACTTAATTCAGAGGAAAATGAGATTTACTAAGTTGACTTACCTTACCGACCCCAGAGACCTATTGCATTGAACAGTGGGGACTTAATATATTTTACTTGTGTGATTGCATCTATGCAGACGCCAGTCTGGAAGAGCTGAAATGTTAAGTTTCTTGGCAACTTTGCATTCACACAGATTAACTGTGTAATTTGTGTGTGTCAATTACAATTAAAAGCACATTCTTGGACCATGACATAGTATACTCAACTGACTTTAAAACTATGGTCAACTTGCATTTTCAGAATGATAGTGCCTTTTTTTTTTTTTTTTTTTTTTTAGCATACAAATGTTATCAGAGTCTGGTCTACTTACTACAATGGAGACTTTTTTAATTTTGTGAAGGGAACTAAGGACAGCTAATCCAACTACTTGGCGCATAATTGTTTCCTAGTAATTGGCAAAGGCTCCTTATAAGATTTCTTTGGAGGCAGTGTGGCCTGGAGTATTTATATGGTGCTTAATGAATCTCCAGAATGCCAGCCGGGAACTTGATTGGTTAGCAGGGAATAAAGTGTAGACCATATGAAATGAACTGCAAACTCTAACAGCATAGGTCTTAATTGCCTTTTGCGGAGGTATCCAAAGCTTTTAAAATTTATGTTTTACGTTCCTCACAAGGGGATACCCCCTAGCAGCCTCTCAAAAGTTGCAGTTCTTTTAAAATTGTAACTGGCCTTCTCTTAATCCGCCTTAGGCCTTCTAATCATGAGATCTCTGGGACAAATTGTTGACTGTGTTACAGGTTGCTCTCCTTGTAACTCATACTTGTCTTTGCTTTAGCAACTGCTTTGTAATGACTCATTTATTTATTAATTCATGTCTTTTTTTTAATAGGTAGGAAAACTTTTTTTTTTAGTATCACACTTCTTTCTGGAGAAATATCATTTCCAGGGACTCGAAATTCCAAATAGGTGGTCCAATTCTGGAGATAAGCATGTCTTCTTCTTTTTTTTTTTTTTTTTTGGTTTGACATTTTCCTTCCTTCTTTCCTCTTTGTTTTTGTGTGGTTCTCGAGCTGTCTTGAGATCGAGGCGCCTATACGGTCTGTTGTGTGTTTTGGAAGGGAAAGTCTTAGGGCTTTTGAAACTGAAGCTAAGTGGGCACGGGTGGCCCCTGCTACTCTGTGCCCAGTTTGAGTACCTTGGCTAGATTCTGGGTCGGGGCTCCAGGAGCATGAGAATTGATCCCTGGAAGGACCAGTTTAACTCCATCTGAGAGTATGTTGCCTGTGAAATGAAAACTGTGAACTCCCTGTACTGCTTGCTGATAGTTCCCATAACTGTCCAGGGCCCTGGAGCGTGCACCCAAGGGCAGAGCCTGCCCTTACTCACGCTCCGCTCTGGTGTCTTGGGAGTTGTGTGGAGACTCTGGCCCAGGAAAGGGAAGGAGAGCCATGCAGGGGCAAAACTGGCCTTGCTGTTAGAGCATAGGGGATTGTGAAGCAGTTTTCTCTGTAACGCGTCAGTGGTGTGACCAAGACAGCACCTAGCAGAGGGCCAGGCATGCAGTAGGTGCTCAGTGATTGTCAATGATTAAATAATAACAATAAAAGAGCACTTGGGGGGAACTGTTCTGAGTTCTGGAGTTCTGAGTTCTGGAGCTAGTACCCTGACAACCTTGCAGGTTTTGACATGTGTGTTCCATAAATCTCTTGCCTTCACAGGGGAAAGTATATTTGATCAGAAATGGCCAGTCAGTGCAGACTGGATTAGTAGCCTTAGCAATGCCAAACCGTTATAGGCCTTTCCTTTCGTATTCCAGACAACGGAGAGTGTTTACAATTTCAGGTAAGGAACTTGGTAGCTGAAAGTGTCTAGTGTCTAGTGACCTTCAAGTGACTCTACCACTTCTTAAATTGATGTTTGTTAAAAAAAAAAAAAAAAAAAAAAATTCAATTATCAGCACATTTATTGAGTGCCAATTGTATGTAAAGCCCTATGTTAAGTGCCTTAAAGGTTGTCACAGGAGACAATCTCTGTTCTTCTAACTGATCTAGGGTAGGGCTGCACCTGGGGCTGCCGAACTTTGCTATTGGTTTTATGAAGGAGCAGAGGCCTCTGGAGTTCCCTTATGTTTCACTTTCTCCATCCCATAAACCTCTTTCTGGGTCTTCCTACCTTTAACACATCTCTCATCCCTGCCAGGACTCCTTCCGAATCAATTACAGGAGTTTTTGACAGAAAGCATCAGCTCTGTTTCATGACAATCTCCGTAGAAACTCCCCATGAAGACTATGAAGATAGGTTGTAAGGACATGAGCTCCCACATGTTTGGCTTTGGGGCAGACAATTCAGGGCTTAGGGTGTTCTGTGTGACTTGTGTAGGTATATTTGAGGACAGTGTCTAGCTAGGGAAGAGGTTAATATTTCTCTTTCTCTGAAATCTAGAATAAGTGGGTAGGATTGTAGCTTCTTATAAAAATCTCTTGGCCTCCAAGGATTTTATTAAACAGGAGCCAGTGGCACCTCTGTCCAGCCTTGTCTCTGGAAGACTCCTTTGTCCTGCTTCATAAGGGCCAAACCTCAGGGCAGAGGAACATGGGGCAGGATGGAACTGACCAGAACTATCTGGTTGAGCTACTTGGTTAATTCGTATCCTTTTTCCTTTATGAAGACCTATTTCCTGATCTCCGAGGCTGTTTCTGAGCTGGCAGCTTACTGGGACCTGACACCAGAGAAGGAGTGACATTTTTTATTTTCCCCAAGATGCTCTCTGACTTTCCTAGGTCATACATACCCTCACCTGCACTCCCCAAACTCAGAATCTGGGAACCTTGTATACCTAGATTCTGAATTGGCATTCTACCCAGCACCTTCAGTTCTGTACTCTCTGGCTCTGCTCAGCCTCCCAGGCACTCACTTAAGTGCTTACTGTGTTGGGAACCACACTGGGACCTATGAACAAAAAAAATAGCTCAGTAGCCTCAGTCCTGAAGGGGCAAGACTCGGTTCAAAGGGATTTCACCAGGATGGTGCAATTTTCGACGTCTGATGAGGTGACCACAGCCACAGTTAAGGAAGAGAACCAGAGAGCACAGACTTTGGAAGGAACCTCTTAAAAGACAGTCTGCATCCTGTATTTCATTCTGTAATGGCATCGGAGAGAGTTGCTATTCCAGCCAATCATGTTGAATTACTGGACTCTGACAAGTTCTTTTGTTCTTTTATTGTATTTGAGTTTAGAGCCCCTGTCTGGATTTCTATTACGTCTGGCAAAGGACCTGGGTTATCATTTTTCCTCCAGGGCTGGATCACAGATCTTGGAAACTTCTCAGAGAGCATTTTGCTCCTACCAAAGATCAGATAATAGAGACTTAAACAATGGATTTTGTTTCACTGTAGCCTGAGCAGAGCTTTGTGCTGCTGCCTCTTGCCATGCACATGTGCAATAATGGCACACTTTGCAGTACCAGGAGGCAAGTGAACCCCGGGTCCCCCTGACATGCCTCTTCCCCTTTGTAAGCTCAGTTGCCCTGATAGTAGCCTGCTTCTGTTTCTGATAGACCTTATTTCCTCCTCCTTCGCATCAGCAAATTCCCAGTACTCACACAGGCGATTTGTAGAGGGCCTGTTTGGGAGTCCTAATGTGAGCCACGTCCTCAAAGCTTTTGTACCTCCTTGCTCCCCTGCAATATTCAGTACATGACCACTGTCACCCCAGAAGGCTTCTGAAAAGAGGGGCAAGAGCAGGTCTGCCCCATGAAGGTTGGGTCCATCTTCTATCCCAAATTGTGAAAGTTTTCAAATCCTGTTAATGGGCTCAGACCCCGAGTTGGCTGTGGGCTTTGGGAGGGGTAAGCTACTTCTGGGTTTCTCCCAGTGGAGCATGTAGGTGGTTCTGAATTTCTCCTACCTCACAGGGATGTTGTGAGGCTTTAGAAGGTCTAAGAATGAAGGCCCTTTGAGCTCTTTGTAAGAAAAGTGGACAAAATATCAGGCATGATCTGCGAAAAGGTAAAATATGACTCCCCCTGCTCTGTGCAGCAGTCGGGCTGGCTGCTCTGTGGCCTTTTCTTGTGTCCTCATGCCACCCCACCCCCTCCAGGAACCCTGAAGCCAACTTGGGGGACTTTCAGATGTTCGACATAGAGGTACCAGGCAAACTCCTACACATGCCCTGAATGAATTGCTGAACTTCAAAGAAAATGGACCCTGCTTTTAAGAATGTACAAAAGTATGTCTGCATTGATGTCTGTACTGTAAATTTCTAATTTATCACTGTATAGAAAAAAAAACCTTGCTATTTAATTTTTGTATTAAAGGAAAATAAAGTTTTGTTTGTTAAACTGGTGTGTGATTTGGCATGTTCTTGAAAGTGTAGGACAGTCCCTGGGAAGCATACATACCCAGTGGTGAGAAATAGAGGATTCAGTTTGCAGGGCAGGGCAGATTGAGGACTGCTTTCTGAGAGCCCCTTTGTTTTTTTTTTACTGGTGCTATTTTTCCCCTGTGGGATTTCTCCTGGGTCAGCAAACCCCCACAGTCCAAGGTCAACAGAATTTATCACTACTGTGGTCATCAGTAGCACTCAAGTGAGTCACATGATGCTTCGGACATAACTATAGTTCTCAAGCTGTTACCCAATAACACCTCTGTTCGGCATTTCCAATATGTGTGGCCATCTTTGCCTTCCAAATCCCATTGGTTTAGTCTGGTGGCCTGAAAAAGTTTTCCCACCCCTTCTAAAGCTTTAGGCCTCATAAAAAGCGAAATGGAAAGGGAGCCTTTTTTTTTTCATTTTTTTATTTTTTTCTGTCTACACAATGTTTCTGTTTTGTGTAATAGACATGGGAGTATGTCACATCAGTGGGTCAGGAAAATGTCTTCTAAGCTAATTTTCTAAGTTGGGTGGTCTGTATTTCCATATCCACGAAAGTCATCAGACAAAGCAAATTCAAAGCCATTATCAGGACATTGTCATGGGAGCCAGTAAGAGCCAGTAATATTATGGACCACACAGACTGGGAAGGAAAGCCACTGCCATAGGAGATGTCTGCTGATGTCCCAGATGAGAGCATCAGGCCTCTTGGTTTGCTGTTAAATTTCCTGCCACCCTTTAGATTCACTTGAATCCATCCTGTTTTGGTGTGAGTAAAAAAGACCATTGAACAGGCATCTGCAATACTGCTGTCCTTATCTGTGATTGCTGTTGTACGTTTATCTCAAACCCTAAATGAAGAGAGGCATGTAATTTAAATTCCCTTCCCTATAAGACAGGCTGTATTTCTCATTCCATTACCTACTCGTTAAGTAGTTATGAAGTTAAGGAAAAGTCAACACAATCTGGAATGAAATCATAATAATCCCTTGCACTTGTAGAAACACTTTCTGAATAGAAAATACTTTCATTTATATGATTTCATTTTATTCTCATGACATTTCTGAAGTAAGTAGGGCAGGCATTGCCTTACTTTAGAGAGGAGAAGCCAAGACTTAGGGCAAGGGCAACGCAGTGGGGAGGCAGTAGGTTGGACAGCCAGGTCTTCTCATGTCTAGCTCAGGGTTTTGGTTTTGTTTTAATTGTACACTCCTGCGGTTGCAACTTTGTCCTCCCAAAAGATATGTTGAAGTCTTAACCCCAGATACCTGTGAATGTGACCTTATTAGGAAATAGGGTCTTTGCAGATGTAATCAAGGTAGTAAGATGAGTTCATACTAGATTAGGGTGGGCTCCAACCCAATAACTCATATCCTTATAAGAAAAGGGAAATTTGGGTGCAGAGAGAATGCCCCGTGTGAAGGCAGAGACAGAGAGAAGAGTTAAGCAGCTGCAGGCCAAGCAAGAGACACCAAGGATTGCTGGCAACCACTCAAAGCTAGGAGAGAGGCATGGAAGATTCTTCCCTGGGGCCTCCAGAAGGAACCAGCCTTGATTTTGGATTTCTAGCTTCCAGAACTGTGTGAGAATAAATTTCTGTTGTCTTAAGCCACCCAGTTTGTGATAATTTGTTATGGCAGCTCTAGGAAACTAATACTCTATCCCTCTGATTTCTTTAACTACTGCAAATAGTTCATTGGGAGTGGGTAGATTCTTTGTCAGGCACCTCTCTCAATGATGAGACCTGGCATTGAGGATCTGTTTTTTAGGGATCATGTAGCATAATCTCTATAGTAAATTTCTTTATCTGTAAACTGAACACCTCTAAAGTAAACCCCATGGCCCCTGACACTCACCTGGTTTAAACTGGCCTTGGTTGGTCTCTTGGCCACCCAGCCCCAAAGGGCCAGGACCCTAGCTGGAATGTGACCCAAGGGTTTTTAGCATTTCTGTCCTGAGAACTGCCTTTTTCTCTTTCCCATTTTAGCTTTCACATGCAATCATAATTTTAAAGTTGAGCTGACTCTTGACTAAAGAGGTCAGCCTTGGCCTCCTGTTTCCAGAGATTCTGTGTACAGAAATAAACTGCACTGGGAGAAGGGCTTTATCCTCTTCTCGGTTTTCCGTCACAATGCAAGCTGGTTTGATAGAACTGGGAGGATCTCAGTTTTACAAATGTGTTGGATCTGCAAAAGTTTAGTCCACAAAGCTTTCAAAAATGGACTTTTCCCCGCTTGAAATTCCTAGATTCTCTCTGTTTTTTTCCTTTAGTTTATTTCATCCATAGGCTAAGAGAGCCCATAGATTCATCTGCCCTCGTGGCAAAGGGTTCCAACTTCTCCAATTCCCAGGAAGAATAGAAAATCAAATGTATTACATTTCCCATCAAATGCTTGATTTTCATCAGCCTTCCTCCTGGTTTCCTGTAAGGGACTAATCCTGTTTTCACCCAAGAACATGTTCAATCTCATGGATAGTTATGAATGCCTTTTTCTTTAAGAGATTAAATGATTGGCTATCTAAATTTCCTAAAATGCTTAAGGGTTGCATCATTTCACTTGTTATGAGGTAAATGGGTAGAGTATAAAGCAATGAGATGGAATTGATAAGTCACATAGATGTTGTAGTTTCATCAACTTCCTCTTACCCCGTGCGTTTGCTTACACTTTGTTTCCCTTTGTCTGGAATCTCCTTTCCATCTTTTTCCCGTGAGGCTCTGTCCTTTCTTCACTACTGAAGTCTTGTGTCTTGTCTCCTGGGAAGACATCCCTGATCCTCCTGCTTGCCACTTCCTGCCTTCCTTTCCTTCTAACTGTAGGTAATTTTAAGCCTCCGTGCCTCTGTGCATGCGACTTTGGGAGCCTTCATTGCACTGTTTGCAATGGTCTCTGCATGAGTCCTTTTCCCCACTAGACTGAGCTGCACTGTTTGCAATGGTCTCTGCATGTGTCCTTTTCCCCACTAGACTGAGCTCCCTGGGCAAGACTCTGAGTGCCCAAAGTGGCCCATCTGTGTACTTCAGAGCCTGGCTCAGTGCCTGGCACAGAGCATAAGTTTCAGGAATACTTGTGGAAAGAAGAAAGGGTGGGAGGAAGGGAGTAAGGAGAAAAGGAGGGAGTGAGGGAGGGCATTTTACCTTGTTAGGTGGAGAAAATTAAGGGCTTCAGTGAAAAACACGACCCGCATAGGAAGGGAACCAAAGGTGGCAAGAGCCATCATGTTGGCAGGACTTTCTGGAAAGAGGCTGGGGCACTAGCCTCAGAGAAAATTCTTTAGCCTCCAAGATGAATTAGAGAATGATCTCCTACCCCACTGTGTAGCCTGTAGTAAATCGTCTCTCTTCCCCTTTTTTCTCCCCCTCCCTCAAGAAATATTTGCTGAAAGCCAACTGTATGTAGAACGCTGGAGTGGGCTGGGGAATGGAGACAGGGAGTGATTTAAAAAAAAAAAAACCATGAAAGACGAAGTCCAACTTAGAGTCCAAAAGTGCAGATGACAAAACAGAGAAAGAATTCAGCTGTTATTAACGAGCTTAACACGCTAAACCTGGAAAAACAAATCCTCTACCACTTAGTAAATATTTGTTGAATAGCTGAATCAGGGTCCTTCATGTGCCAGCCACTGTCCTGAGAAGGCACTACAGGGGACACTGAGATGAATAAGACAAAACCTTTCCCTCTAGAAGTTCATGGCAGCGCACCACGTGCCCCTCTGGCCCCCCCTCCAAGGATCAATGCTACCAATCCTACCACGCTTACTGTGGAATTTCTTCCTAAGTTCCAAGGCCTTGATGGGTTAGCTTGAATAGAACAGCTTCTGAGTAGCCAGTGTAAGGCAGTTCCTAAACTGTTGTCATCTCACCATTTGATCCCCAAAACGACACATCTACCTCACATAAATACCTAGAGAAGGTACAGGGAAGAACAGAAAGGGTGAAGTGTGGATCCCAAAAGCCCATGACTCTTTTAAGACTTAGTCTGCTCATCAAAATCATCCTCTGAATTCAGTATGTAAAAAAGAAAAATTAAAACATACTCATTATGTGCCACCAGAGGCATTTGATCATCAGATTCAGCAAACTGCCTCCATCTGATCATCCATTCTGGGCACGTGTGTTAATTTATAATATTTGCACCCAGTAAATCATTTATGTAGTTATGTCTGCCTTGTGTCCTCTGAAACTTCTTCTCTTGCTACTGTTATGTCATAATTGTATAAATCTAAAGAGATTGCTCTATAGAAGTTAAAAGATGTATAGTGCGTGGTCAGTCCCCATTTATCCAGACTGAAAGGGCTAAGTGTGTGAATAAACTTGGCGGAGAGTTGCCTGGAGGGAGGAGTGGGGCAGTGAGTGGCTGAGTGTAACTGGAGCCTGAGATTCTTGGGGTGGGAGGGAAGGTGGTCTGAGGCCAAGTTATGAAAGGCCTTGGAGGTCGTATTTTCTCCTGAGCCCGGCACAGGGGAGTCAGCAAAAGTTTGAAAGCAAGGAAGGCTCCCGTCCACGTCGGTGTTTTGACACAGCTTGCTCTGGAGGCCCTGTGGACTGTGGGTGGGAAAGAAGGCAGGCAGGAGGCAGGAAGACCAGTTTGAATGAGAAATGGTGAAGGGTTGAATAAAATTGGTAGAAGAGAGATGGAAAGGAGGGGGTGATTTTTCAGAGAAACCACAATAAATTGTATCCTCTGGGGCTCTGTTCAATGAGCCGAATCTTTTCTTTCTAAAATGCCAGTGTTTCAGAGGCAAGGAGTTTCTGTTTGCTTTGTACACCTGATATAGCACACTCCCTGCATTGCAAGCTGCAGATAAATAACACCGAAGTCCACAGCGGATTGCAACACTGACCAAGTGCCCCTGGAGATCTTGAGTTTCCCTGCACGGAGACTCTTCCTTGGAGTGTGTGGGTCAGCATGACACCGTTTGTCAGCGGAAGGGACGAAGGGACGGGGTCCTTGTCAGGAGAGTGTTTAGTTGTTTATGTGGTGCTAAGGGGCCCTACCAGCTCTTCGGGACTCAGAGTTTCCTATCACGACTTACTTCCTAGATTAACTGATACGAATCCCATCGTAAAAGCTTAATTTAGGACAAATTTAATCCCGGTCATGTCTCCCATCTAGATTTTATTTCTTGACACAGTTTTCTTTGCCGGCTACCATTGGCGGTAAAAGTCTGCATTGCCACCAGATCCGCAGAAAAAGATATCAAGGGCCCACACATTTTTCCTAATCCTTTTCCTTTTAAATCAGAAATTCTGTATAACATTTTCCATAAGTGGACGAGAGCATCACTTCCCAGCTTTTTTTGGTGGCCCCCCCCTCCTTTTTTTTTTTTTTTTTTTAACAACAGACCTTCCTTTTGGATTTACATCAGCATTTAGCTAACTTCCTGAACATTTCACCCATTTCCTGAACTTATTCTGAGGAAGGAAAAACATCCTCCTTCAGAAATAAATGCAAATAATCACAGAGATTATTTCTATTAAATAAATAGTGTAAACGCAATGGAATTTCCTGTAAGATGTATACTTACCATGGATATTTCAATAAAAATCTATTTGCTGTGATTCTGCAGGACCCATTGTATTTGCAGTTAGTCTGAGGAATTATAATCTTTATGTAGCTATTCAGGAGGTAAGGTCCAAACATTTGCAATTTTCACTCTTATTAAAAATATTTTTTTACTGAAAAATCTGAACACTGGGAAAATTATTCTCTTCAGGTCAGTATTTTTGAGGCTCTGTCTCTTTTAAAACAGAGTTCTTGTGACACCTAGTGGTGAATACAGGCAGAACAGCTTTAGAACAGCATTTTGACTTCAGGCAGGGTCACTGTAATTAGGATTTTTTGTTAATGCATTTGCTTGGGGGGGAAACACACTACTTACAAGAACTTAAAAATGCCAATGCCTAGGAATCCTGAGAAGTAGTGACATGGAAACGTTTCCTTTATGTGTTTCTGGCAATGTTCTCTTCTCTTGATTAATGTTTCCTGAGAGCCAGTTCACCTCCTAGAGCTAAACTGACTCGATTTTAAGAATGAATGAAAAATGTGAAGCTCTGCAGAGAAAACACATTAGTATATCAGGAGAGAAATTTCTCCGTATTTTTGAGAAGGCCTCCTCCCATTTAGCCATCTTTTAGTGGAGAAGAGTGGTCCTTTTCTGGTGAATATGTCATTGACATCTTAGAGGTGTATTATAGGCTGACTGCCTGCCACTTCTGAATGCTTTACAGGGGACTTCTAGTGTTGCCAGTGGCTAATTTTTGAAGAGAGAGGTGATAGGGATCTCAGAGAGGCTGTCTCCACCCCACCCCACCCCTGCTGGCAGAAGGCTGTCCGAGACGGATGGATAGAATGCTTTAGCCAATCCCAAACACTTCCAGTTCTTCCTGTCCTGAAGTGGTTTCAGCCTTCTTGACCACCACACGTGCTGGACTCCTCAGCCAGGGAACTCCTTCCCTCCACGTCCCTTCTGCTCATTCTTCATGTCCCCATGCGAATGTTTCTTCTTCTGGGAGCCTTGCATGATCCGACCAAGCAGAGCTGACAGTGCCCTCCTGTAGGTCACCTCTGAACCTAGTTCAAACATCTGTGACTACATGTGTCGTATTACATCACATTGTTTCTGCATGTTTCTCCCATAATGTCTGTGAGCTTCTCAAGGACAAGAACTATTCTTGCACCTAACCCCCTGGCTTGTCCAGGTGCTCCACAGATGTTCACTGATGTCCTGGCACCAGCCATTTCGGGCATTAGATTATTCTATTTGGCTACAGTGTTTTGACAGGAGCAAATTAAGAGTAGGGCCGCTAGTTTAAGAGTAGAGTTGACAAACAAGGGACTAGGTCTTTGAAACTGTGCAGAGCCATTGATTATCCCAAATAAAGGATTCCTCACCCCCTGAGGAATAAGATGGTTTCACAAAAATAATCTCTAAGTTTCTGTCTGGTTCTAACATTGTAGGATTCTATAATTAGGAAAGCCATGATTTAAAACAGAGTTTTAAAATTTCTGAGGTCATGACAGAGAGTCTACAATTGTATGCAAAAATATTTTATGTACATATATGTCTTTTTCTGGACAATTGGTCCATATGTTTCGTAGATAGGGTTTATGATCTCAAAAGATTAAATACTGCTGATTAAGAATCATTGACCAAAATGGTGATCTTTGCTCACTCTCTGCTGGGTCAATAGGAGTTAACACTTTCTTGCATGCCTCAGGAGATGCAAAGCCCTTGTTGCTTTTTCTCCCACCACTCTTAGAGCACACCTACAGGTCCTGGTCTGCAATTTAAAAAGAGACTTGCACCCTAGGGGGCTTTTGGACGTTTCCCATTTGTGCTGCACTAATATCCCCCTCAAGTTCTAAACATAAGGGTAAGTGTGTGGTCAGAACTCTCGTCAACGCAAGTTTGTGTACCTTTCCCCACATTAAAGAAAGAAATTGACATTATCAGAGATGATATTAATATTCCTTAGGTTAGGTACCAGGGCTACTCTGGGAAAATTACCACACAGAGCCCCCAAGTTTCGCCCAGTGGTCCGCCCTGAACCTGCAGGGTAACACCGGAAATCCTGCACATGAAGCATGATCACTGAAAAATTCTACCACTGTGATCTGCACCTGCAAATTGCTATGATGCTTTTCCTCTTCAGTGGCAGATGCCATTTGCAAAGTGAATTGTGGCTGGCGGCATCGGCTTCATGGGTGTATGACCTGGGCAGTCATTCAGGGTCCTGTGTTTAGAAAGGCCTTGTGCTTTGTTTAATGTTCTGCTGTTGCCTTGAAATTCTAAATAATATTTGAACAAAGGGCCCATAGTTTTATTTTATACCCAGTCCTGCAAATTAGGTTGCTGGCCATGAATGGCTGCATATACCTGAAGAAGCATCATGTAGTGGAAACAGCAGGAGCTTGGTTTGGAGTTGACAGTTCTCCAACTTTCAAATCCCAGACTGCAACTTCCCAGCTCTGTGAGCTTGGGTAAGTTACTTAACCTCTCTGGACTTCAGTGTTCTTATATAAAAAACAGTGATCATGATGATTATAATATCTAACTTTTATAGTTGTTGGGGCAATTATACAGCATGTGATTTAGTAATTGTTAATGGTTGATAATGACAACAATGATTTGAAAAAAATTAGTCAAGAAAGAATACACAAATAAGAATTAATTATGAAAAAGAAAGAATGAAACATGTAAATCAGTATGAAAGCAGATCAAAACAAAATGAACAAATGACAAAGCCATACACAGAGACTTTTTTTTAGGGTTGGGAAGAATCGTAAAGATAAGCTTCTGGGCTTTCTTTTTACCTAGGCAGAGTTGTTTTCACCTCTGTCCTTCTATTGCTCTTTGTACATAGTGTCTTTATAACACTTAAAAAACATTATTTTTTCTTATGATCCATATTTTTTGCCATTAAATTTCGAGACGCCCTGAGACCAGGTACTATGTCTATCCTTTAAAAAACATTTTCAGGCGGGGCGCGGTGGCTCACGCCTGTAATCCTAGCACTCTGGGAGGCTGAGGGAGGTGGATCGCTCAAGGTCAGGAGTTTGAGGCCAGCCTGAGCAAGAGCGAGACCCCCGACTGTACTAAAAAATAAAAAGAAATGATATGGACAACTAAAAATATATATATATAAATTAGCCGGGTGTGGTGGCACGTGCCTGCAGTCCCAGCTACTCTGGAGGCTGAGGCAGAAGGATCGCTTGAGCCCAGGAGTGTGAGGTTGCTGTGAGCTAGGCTGACACCATGGCACTCTAGCCCAGGCAACAGAGCAAGACTCTGTCTCAAAAAAAAAACATTTTCAGCTCCTAGCAAAAGGTCTGACACAAAGTAGATGCTTAATTAGCATTTGTTGAAAGAATAAGCTAGTTTGTTATTTTGTAGTTGAGAAAGCTGAGGCCTAGAGAAGTTAGGTGACTTAATCTAGCTCACAAAACTTGCCCTTGGCAAAGCCAGGACTGGAGTCCCCCCGCTGTTTGTTTTGAAGGGTTAGTTATTTCGTGGGGGCTCCATGTGGACCTAGTCCTTGGAGCTATTAAACACAGTCTTTATTGCTTGCTGAATTGCAATCATCAGACGATACAGAAAATGTTTAAGTCTTTTATATATGTGTATATTTATTTGTTTCAA
Source organism: Avahi laniger (assembly GCA_963575035.1). NCBI lineage: Eukaryota > Metazoa > Chordata > Mammalia > Primates > Indriidae > Avahi > Avahi laniger. The sequence goes on along the minus strand of CAUYSK010005746.1, from coordinate 21,598 downwards.
GTCAAAAACTAGAAGGGAAAACGGTCACTGGAGCTAGAATATACTTGTGGCTGTCCCAGCGAACTTTTGGAGAAAGCAATCCATCAGATCACCTTTGCTGAGCACACACTCCTGCTACAGTTTCGGCTCCCCTTTCTCTTGCCCCAAATCCTCCCATTCATGAGATTATCTGCTGTGATGTTGATGTCTTGGATGTGATTGATTACCCACCACTATCTTGGGGACCCGGGAGTGACCTTCTGGATGCATTTGTAAGGAACTAGCTTGGAAAAAAAAACAAAAACTTGAAGGCATCCTCTGGTTGGCCTGAGATAAGGGGACCTCAGAGTTTTTTTCATTAGCCTGGCAAAACAATCCAAACAATAAAAAATCCATAAGAAAATATTCTGCTTTCAGGAGCTTAAAAGACACTTCTCATTTCAGCCACCCAGTCACATGATACTAGCCCTACATAAGACAGACAAATGTTTTTGCGGGCGAGAGGACAAGACGAGGGGAGGAAAGAAGAGAAGGAGGGGAGATTAACGGAGAAAGGGAGGAGGGGGGAATAAAGACGGAGGCGAGGTGGAATGCAGAAAAAAATTAAGGAAAAAAATCAAAGACATGGAGAGAGACAATATATTTGAAAGAGATGTGGGACTAATATTTACCTGAATGATCTCAGGAGCTAAATCAAATCATCAGAATCAATCAGTCCAAGTCACCTTGCTGAGCTTAGTTGGTGCAGTAATAACAATGAGAGTGAACTGAAAGATACAGTGAAAAGACAGGGGTTTATGTTTCGGCTCTGATGATAATTTGCCGTGCGAGCATCTGCATGTTATTTCAAGCCCCAGGCCTCAGTTTTCCCATCCACAAGTGGGGGAAATAAATGAAACGGGACATATGAAAGTAATTTGAAAAATGGAGTGTGACACAAGCAAACACAGTCTCGAATTTACACTCCAGTTGGGTCTATTCCACCTAAATCAAAACAGGCTCTGACATGCCTCCAGCTTTCCCTCTCATGGACTCAGTATTCTACCTTGTGTTTTTAAAATAAATAAATACATACATAATCCAATGATCTCGTTACATCATTAGGCTCAGGTGGACTCGTTCCAAATCATGATTACAGCACTGAAATCAAAATAAAAAGAAAAAAAGGCACATGGTTTACCTGCCATTGTTCAACAAATTTATTGTTGTGGAAAAGGCAGATCTGGCTAGGAATGAGATCTGGTTCAGATTCCAGTCCCGCCAGTCACAAGTTTCCCAGCCTCCCTAAACCTCACGCTTTCCACCTGGGATAAGGAAGCACCTCCCTCCCTGCTTGTTACCACGAGGCAGCTGGGTGGGTGCTCGGCTGGCTGCCGGCCTCTGCCTGTGCTGCTCATCGCTGTATCCTCAGGACTGGAGCACAGCAGATGTGAAATACACAGTGCTTTCTCTTCTCTTTTCTACTCCTCTCGCCCTATTCACACGTCCACTCATTCAGGTGTCTTCCCATTGCCACCAAAGTAAAGCCTCATCTTCCAGTATCTGAAATACTGCTTGAGAGCATTTCTGTGAAGGCTTCAGACAGGAAATGAAATCACTGTCTTATGACTGTATACTGTCTCAGATGTCAGCAATGAAAACAGACACTAGAGAACTTAAATAGAAGGGAATTTATTGGAGAGATATTGAAGAGGAGAGGAGAGAGAATTAAGCTTAGAAATGGGTAGAAATTCAGGGAGAGTCAGAGAGCCAGGCCAAAGGCAGCACAGCAATGGTGCCTTGGCAGGAGTGGTTTGGGCAGCATGCGGGGAGGCTGCTGTTGCAAAGATGACTTTCAGCTGTCCCCATGGCTCACCACCCACCTCCCTGTTCTTGTATTGCTCCCCTGGGAGTCACAGTTCAAGGGAAGACCACCTGGTGGGCTGAGCCCAAGTCAGCTGCTAGTCCTCAGATTGCGCTTGGGCCACGGGTGTGTGTGTGTGTGAGTGTGATCCTGGCCATTTTGGATGTGAAAGATGTGTCCTCCCTCACATCAAGAGAAGCCACAACAGAGATCAACCCTTAGAAAGTGAGAGAGATTGGATGACAGACAACAGATAATAAAAATATGACCAATGTCCACTGCAGCTCAGAAGAGGATCTTCAAGGAGGTCACAGAATCTAAGGCCCTGCCTGCCTCGTGCAAGGATGTCTCCTATTCATGGACAAAAGGCCCAAGTACAGTGCCAGGGCATTTAGCATCAGTTGGTGTGGATAGGGAGGATACAGCTATTTCTGCTCATTCAAAGTGGTTTTGAGAAAACAAAATCAACATTAAATTGCAGCAAATAATTAAGAGATTTAGTAACATTGGGAAAAAGGTATGAAAAAAATTGTGTTCAGTTCAATGGTGAGTGACCAGCTATTCAGATGGCTTGTGACTGATTTCTACACAGCTGTTTTTCCAAACCTGTCTGCACTCAGAGGCAGAGCCTTGCAAGCAGCCCACGTGCATTTCCCACACACTCTTAGCTCCAGCAAACTCTCCTGAGTGCTGGGTGGCCGTGTCACTGATCATTACGGTCCCCGCCTCAGGAACTGCCAGTCTGCTTCCTTTTCGCTGTATCATTCAAACCCTAATTATTCAAAAAAATAAATTCAAGACTCAAGCCCAGCAGCTGAATGCACTTTTTGTTTGGGAAAGTCCAATTTTCAGTAGAAAACTACTTCGGCAAAGGCAACTCCTGCCCCTCCCCACCTTTTGCCCGAAGGTCAAGTATTCTGATGAATCTTAGCAGTCATTGGACCCATTTCCTGCCAAACTGTGACAAACCAACAAGAAGATCGTGATTAATCACCCCCAAACCCTCCCTTGCCAACAAATAGGACTTCCTCAGGGACAATTTTGGAGGTCCTCATCATCGCTAAATTTGATACAGGTTAAGTTAGCCTAAGTTTTCACTTTTGCACAGGGCTTCACAGTTTGCATAGAGCTTTATGGTTTGCATAGGGCTTTATACCTCCTGTACACATTATTTTATTTGATCCCTGACCAGAGGCCACCAGGCCACCATCTGCTGTCTCCTGCATTATTGCAATCCCCTCCTATCTTCCTCAATGTCCTATCTGTTTTTTCAAGTTGAAGCATACTTAACAGACAATGCAAAGCACAAGTCCAGTTGTTAACTTTGATGAGTTTTGACAATTGTACACACTGTGTAACTGTCATGTACAATAAGATATAAAAAATTTCCATCACCCCAGAACATTTCTCCATTTTTCTTTCTAGCCAATGTGCTTTTCCCCAAGAAACTACTTTCTGATTTTTATTACTATAGATTATTTTTCTATGCATGGATTTCATTTCACATCAATGGAATCATACAGTATATACATATCTGTGCCTGTTTTTCACGGACTTAGGAATCATCCGTGTTGTGTGTACCAGGAATTCCTTCCATTTTATTACCGAGCAGCATTGCATTGTATAAATATACCACCGTTTGCTAATCAGTTCATCTTTTGATACAAATTTGTTCTTTTCAGCATATTTTTTGCCACTATGACTACAAAAATTCTTATACAAATATTTTTGTGAACATATGTTTTCGTTTAACTTGGATAAATACCTAAGAATGAAATTGCTAGGTCACAGGGTAGATGTATGTTTAACTTTGTAATAAACTGCCAAACAGTTCTCCAAAGTGGTTGGTCAGATATATGAGTTGTCAACAACTACTCCTGCTTCCTCCAGTCATTTCTCCTCAGAGGCTCCAGAGCAATCTATTTAAAACATAACGCTGGTCCCATAACTTTCCTGCAAAACCCCTTCAGTGGCTTCCCACTGCCCTCAGGCTGACATCCAGACATTTTTATCGCAGCCTGCACAATTTGGCCCTTCGTTGTGCCTTCAGCTGCTGCTGCCCGCATCTCCCTGCGTTCCAGCCACACTGGAAGTGTTTCTTTTCCTTCAGTGGGAAGCTCTTTCCCTGCTCAGAGATTCTGTACATGGGGTCCTTTTCCTGCACAGCCCTTCTTCCCCCACTTGCCCCTTTGTTTGCCTATTTATTCTTCCAGTCTCAGTTTAAAAGTCCAGGACATCCTCCAGGCTCTGCAGAAGAAGTTAGACCCCTGTTGCCTGTTTCTGCAGGGCCCTGGGCTTCTCCTTTCTAACATTCGTTGTACTGTTGGCATTTTGAAAAGTACATGTATTAATATTTATTTCAAATTTTGAATAGGTTAAACATTCCTACGGTTCAAAAATTCTCAAAAGATGTTCTGTCAAAAGTTTTATTCCCCTGGGCCCTGTTTCCCAACCCACATGAAAAAAAATGAACCTCTTGATATTAGGTTGTTTTCTTTTCCAGAGATTTTGTAATGTCTATACAAGATTTTATATACACACACATATACATACATACAAACATATACACACATATTATATTATTACTATTACTATTATGTTATTTTGTTATATTAGTATATGTTATATTAGCATATAACTAATATAATTATGAATACTCTGAGTATAACTATATAATTAGTATTGCTAATATTAATATATGTAATTTTTACACATATATACATTGTTCTACACACCATTCTGTACCTTGCTTTTTTCACTCACTGATATATGTTGACAATTTTCCATTTCCAAGCTTAGAGAGCTTTCTCATTCTTTGTCACTGAGCTTTAATGTTCCACTCTATGGATGATGCAAGCCCATACTGATGGCCAATTGTTTTTAATCTTTTCCTATTATAAACAATGCTGCAATGATAACAATCAAGTATATGTTACTTCTTATGAGTATCAGAACAGTTGAAGGATAATTTTCTAGAAACCAAATTGTTGGTATAAATTCTATATGAATTTGTATTTTAATAAATTTTGGCAAATTGCCTTCCACGGGGTTGCACCACTTTGTATTCCTGTCTGCAATATGTAAGTATACCAGCTTCTTCTTGGCCTCACCCATATGTGTTGCAGAAAGTTTGGATGTTTGACAATCTGAGAGCAGAAAAATGTAGTTGGTTTTAGTTTGCATTTCTCACATTAGAAGCTGAGCTTCTGGTGGAATTTGTTGTATTTTTAATTTCGTAGCACTATGCCTGCTATGTGGTAGATATACAATATATCTGTTGATATAATAATAAAACATGTATTATATATTAATACATAATATGATGTATTATATGCTATATATATCTTATGCATAATATAGATTAAGCATATGTATTATATACTAATATATATATATATATTGGTTAAATGGATGAAAAACTTGAATGATGATAACACAACTTAAGGTTAAATCTGTGCGATTTAAGGATACAGAGCTTGTAAATGGGGACTTTCTGGCACCAAGTACAATATACTTTTTCTATTAGTCTCTGTTGGTCCACATTTCTTGGGTAGTCCAGAAGGAGAAAGGAAAAGGAGATGTCACTAAAAACAGGAAGGTAAAATTTTAGCTCTGCCTTGCTATAGGTTTCATTGTTGAAATAATTTACATGGTACCAGGTATCTATTCAGTGCCAACTGGAGAACACCCAGCTGAGGTCCAGCTTCTGAGGTTTCATAACTCTTTTGTGTTGAGAACATAGCCTTTAGGGTCAATCTGACCTGGGTGTGAATTTCAGCTCTGATATTAGCTGTGAGACTGTCTTCTCCCTACAGTGCAATTTCTCCATTGGGGAAAAGGGGATGACAGCAACTTTGAGGTATCTGCTCAGCCCCCAGTTCTTTTTCTCTAACAACTCTCTTCCTCCCTGTTTGTACCATGTGACTCAGGCCCCTGGCAGAACTGATTGGACCCAGGGTGAACTGACCCAAGTTAGGTCACATCAGAATCTCAAACAAATTTGGGAACAGAATCCAGAGGCTCTGTTAGTTCTTGATCTGGGAAGTGGGGTGAAACTGTGACTGGGTAGCCCTGTTGGATCTGGAGTCTGAGGGGGCCTGGTAAGTAGCCTTCCCTTTCCTTGCCTTGATTCTGAACCAATTAAGGGATGGACCAGATTATGGCAGGGGAAGAGCAACGCATCAGCTTTTCATAGGTAAACTCTTTAGGGTGGCAATGCTGAACCCAGATGAGACAGACTTTTCACAGACAACCCTGAATAGCTGGAGCCTACCCCTGTTGATGGAGGGAAGGAGATCATTGACTTTCTGAGGGCTTCCAAAGGACAGAGGGGAGGGAAAGGGTTGAGCTGTGAGTTCCTGGTCCTTTTCCAAATTCATCAATCAAAATCCAGGAGTGAAATCCTAACAGAGGTCCCTGTGCTTGAGAACAAGGAGGTTCACCCTAACATAGAGATGTACAGAGAAGTGTGGTCAGAAGACAGTTCTCCCCAGAGAAGTAGCTCTAGTTGTCTGAGCTCTGACTTCCCGGCCTCTGCTTCTCATCTCTCTCATGAAGCCCAGCCACACTCCTTACCCTTGAGTTCTCTCTGATACACCACATTCTTCCTAATTATGGGTTCTTCTTAATTGAAATTCTTTTATAGAGGTCTTGCTACTGGTAACCAACAACTCTTTATTAAGACTCTAAGTTACACAAATTTTGGTGAGGTTCAAATAGAGAAATGAATGTAGGGCAGTTAGCACAGTGGCCTCAGTGTATATTTAGTTTTTTTATTTTTTGATGAGAGAGGGGAGGGAGAAATCTCTCAGCCTCAGTCACTCAATTCCTTTATAGTTTGAATATGACACCAAACAAATCCCAAAGTTTTGAAATTTCTACTTGGAGGTCAAACAGCCATAAAAAGTAGTATATGTGCAAAGAAAACATTGCTGAAGACATGTCTATCCCTGGCTAGAAAGACAGTGTGTATTAGTAGCTGGAGCCAGACACACCTGGATAGTAACTCAAGTTCCAACTACTACTAGCTGGAAAGTCTTACAAAAGTCATCACCTCTGTGAGTCTAATCTTTTCAGCCATAGAAGAAAAACCTACTTTGAGTGGTTGTTGTCAGCACTAAGTGTGCTCCTGGCACATAGTGAGTGCTCAGTAAATAATAGTTATTATTGCGATATTCTCAATACCCCAAGAAAGGCCAGGAAGACTTTCCTTTCTGATAAGGAGAGCTACATGCCTGATTACGGTTCCACTTTTTTCTTGATTGCCAGGGAGTTCGGAAGCAAATTTAAAATTTACTGATGGCAACTTCATTACTACTAAGGCTGCATACTTGTAAACCCTTTTTTTTGGTTCTTGATTTTCTGCTTCTGAAGCTTGTCAACCAGTGAGAAGAAGCTTATCAACCTGTCCAGACCAGGGCATATATGTGAGTGCACACAAACACACACGCTCCAGTTAAACAGTTAGTTTTCAAGGCAGTTGTTACTTGGGTAATTCCTTGCCATGAAAAAATGTAAATTACTTTTCAGTCCAGCATCCAGGAGCTCTCTCTGTAAACTAGTCCAAGAGAAATTTAATCTGGGTCTGCATAACAGAAACCGGGCAGACAGCCAGCAACTTTTGTTTTGTGTTGTAAGAGAAATGCGATGTGCTGCTTGTCAAGTGGCGTCTATGGCGCTCAAGCACAGTCCCACTGGGCCAAGGGCTAACCCTGGGAAAGGACCAGGTAGTTTGGCGGGTTGTGCTAGAGAAGGGCCTTTGAAGGGTCAACTCCCCTGGGTGAATTAAAGACTTCAGAAAATGCTAAGGAAGTCTCAGCATCCAGGATGTTGATTCTAAGTGTTGCAGGTCAGACGCTGACAAGAGCAGGGTAGGACTAGGGAGGCAGAGAGTGGGAGGAAGCCATGGAGATGAGCTGGGCCAGATGGCAGAGGGAAGGGAGTGTGAACCTTCCCTAGAGGGTGTGGGGAGCCCTTGGATGATTTTATACAACAATATTGTCTTTCCTACCTTTAACTCAACATTGATTGCATTAGAAGTCAGGAGCTTTCTTATTATCACGTAATCACTATAACAACTCTTAGAGATAAGTTTTATTGCTTTCCTTTCCAGTTGAGTAAATCGAGACTCAGAGAGTAATTAAATTGCCTGGGATTACATGGCTAGGTGGAGCCAAGACTTGAACCCCGGTCCAAGAGCCTTCAAGTTTGCATTTTCCAGTTTGGCTCCCAGGCAAGGGCAGTTATCTTGTTTAATTCATCTCTGTTTTTCCTACGCCTCACTTTTTGGTCCCAGCTTTCCAAAATTTAGTAGAGTTTAGTGGGTTGAAAAAGTCAAACATGACCTCACTTCACTATTTTTTTATTTTTATTATTGTTTTTGTCCAGCAAGCCCCAGAAATGGCTGTAGGAGCTGGCAAAATCAGTGCAGTCTGAGGCCACGGGCCCCTTCCTCCCCTCTGAGCGCATTCCCTTTTCCTTTCCCAGCCTCTGGGAGAGGAATTTTGCCCATGGGAGCTGTCTCAGGTGCCAACTGCTCTCTTGACCTTTCTGTGCCTCCCTAACACATTCCTGCATCTAAATCAGAACTGGTCAATGTTTCACTCCCCCTGCTCTCCTCCCAGCCGTATCCTCTGGAGCTGGTGAACAATTAACCACCAGCAGCCTCTGCTTTTCCGGCTCTCCATCTCTCTCCTTAGAAGCCTCCCACCACTTGACTGCTGGATGTCAATGATCTACCAAACCTGACAGGCACCAGGCTTCCTCTCCAGTCTTCCAGGAGCCTCTTGCATACCTTTTTACAGTGATTCTGGTGATATAGGATTCTTCTAAAGGAAATACATCTTAGGGGATAACTGAGCCAAAATACCCACACTGACTCTTAAATCATGTTTTCTGTTGGAGATTCTTACAAAGAGCCAGAGAAGAGGGCCAAAGATGCCAGTCCAGCTCTGCCACTTACTAGCCAGGTGAACTTAGCCAAGTCTCCTAAATTCTGTGGATCTTCTCTTTTTCATTTATAAAATGAGGAGAGTCATTCTTCCTTCTTACATTTATTATACAGACTAAATGATAATGTACGTACAAGTGTTTGGCTCATACTAGCAACTTAATCAATATTCTTACTTAAGAAACTGAAGCTTAAAGTTCAGAAGATCACAGAATATTGGAGCTAGAACATGCCTTGTAGAGCTTTTATCTCTTTTACAAGAGAGGAGGCCCTGAGAGAAAAATCTGGAATATAGTTACTCAATAACTTTTCAGCCAGTCATTGGTCTATAGTCCAGTTCTGCTCTGTCCATTAGAAATATAACTTATAAACCATATATATAATTTAAAATTTTCTAGTAATCACATTAAAAAAGTAGAAGGGAAGCAAGTAAAATTAACTTTAGTAATATATTTTATTTAATCCACTATATGCGATATATTATCCTTTTAACATGTAATCAACATAAATTTTATTAATGAAATGTTTTAAATTCTTTTCTTGCGGGTACTAAATCTTCAAAATCTGGGGTGTGTCTTGCACTCAAAGCACAATCAATTCAGACTAGCTGTATTTCAATTGCTTGATAGTCACACAAGGCTGGGAGCCACAGTGCAGTTCTAGTTCACTCCAAGCCAGCAAACATTTTGTGCCCCTGTTATATGGCAGGCACTCTGTTATGACAGTGAACAAACACACGAGGGGGATAGGTGGACAGCTCTGGAAACCACAAGCCATGATTCAATGCTGGCAGTCCCTCCCCATCGAGGCTGCTGGGTTACTCATCTATATATTTAGTTGAACAAGTTGAGAAGAAAATTCTCCAGGAAAAATGTCTATATCTCCAGGGCATTTTCTTCTGCTCAGGTATCAAAGGATAGAAAAGTATTTATTTTTGCTCTGTTCCTACTGTGTTCCAGGTATTGCCGGCTGCACTTGGAGGGTATTGTCTGATTTAATCTTCATAGTGACTATGCAAGAACATTATTTTGCCCATGTTAAAGAGGAGGAAATAAAGGTTTGGAGGAGGTAAGCAATTGTCCAGGGGTCATGCAGTTTATCAGCGGTGGAGCTGGGATCCAATCTCAGGAATCAGGCATGTTTGATTTGGTCAACGTTGCCCCAAGGAGATGTGGGGGAAAGGAATGTTCCTTGGTCATTACTATTTTTACCTATTTATAAACATTCCCCAAAATTTCTTGAATAATATGACTGGAGATTTATTTTAATAATAACGACTTTCCATTCCAGGTGACCAGTGGTCCTCCTGCCTGAAGGCTCTTGCTACAAAGGAAGGATGACGATATTCCATTTCTTTGTCCCTCTCAGTGACTCGGAACTGTTTTGTGCCTTGGAAGCCTCAAGCTGAAATGAATCTCAGTCTCAAGTTTACCTCTAAGGGGGTGTACCTTGTTTCTCTAAACCAAATGTGCTGCCCACAGTTTCCCTTTGCCAGGGTGCCAAGCGGCTGGGCTGGGAGTGGCTTTCCCTTTTCCACAGCCTGCACCACTGTGTTTCCAGCTTCTGCTCCAGGACACTCAGTTATTGTGGGTGTTGGTAAAAAGCGTCTGCAATGTGAATACCCACTAAGCTGGAACATGGCCTGCTGCAACTATAGTATTTCCTGAAAAAATATCAACTGTCATGAGGGCCACAGATAAAGAAGTTTGTGAACTTGGAATAACCAAGGAGAATGAAATGTTCTAATCAGGATCATCAGTGAGATTTCATGGGGAAATTTCCCACTGGGGGAGAGTAGATAATGAGGGGAGGAGAACCAGTCACTAGAAAAGAGTGACACTTTGCATCAAGAAACAATTAAAAATTAGATCACGTCCTGAAATATTGAGCATATTACACCTGGTGAAGATTGCCTGGCTGAACTTGAACTGGATGACTGAAGAATTTTTAAAAAAATCAAAGTCACAGATTTATTCAATTTGAAATACAGTAATTTGTTTACTTATATTTCTTTCATAAATTTAGTCAACAAACAATTTTGGGGTATCCTAGGAACTGTTCCAATCATTAAACATACAAGTTTGAAGAAAGTATAGATGAATCTACCCACATAGGGCTGTCAGACTAGCAGAAGGCAGGTAAGAAGAAAAATGTCAGGGAAAACCACCCAACCTTCAGGTACCATTTAAGCTGAGCCCTCAATGGTGGAGAAGCCTGGATTTCAGGGATCATGTTTGGATATATAATTTAGGAGCTGATATATGATATGCAAAACCAAGGGAATGAATGAGGTTTCCTAGATAGACAGAAGAAAAGAAGGCCCAAGATTGAGTACCAAGGAATAGTGACCATTAATATTGGGTGGAGTAGGAGGAGCTGAGAAGGGAGACCAGGAAGGAGCAGACAGTGAACTGGGAGCACAAATAGGAGAGTGGGTGTCATTGAAGAGAGAAACATGTCTCAAGAAGGAAAGAGTTTCTCACTGTGGCAAATGCCTGTGAGAGGGAAAGTAACACCAGGGGACAATGGCGATGACAACCACCACCACCAGCATCACACAGGGACATTTGGGTATGATATCATGGTGGCATTGGTTTCCCTTCCCAGGCTAGTCACTGAGAGGTAGCAGCTAAAACACGGTGGGTTGAAGTTGGAATAGGAAGTGAGGAAGTGAAGACAGAACATGAATTTTGATTTTTTGAGAAGTTTGGCCACATGGGAAGCAGAGAAATGGGGTGATATCTGGAAGGGGATGGGATTGAGTCAGTAGAGTTTTAGTTTTTCTTTTTATGATTGGGCATCTAGATCATGTTTATGTCTATTCCCACTCTATTCTTTGTTCCTGGAACCCCTCTCTGGCAAACTCCTACCCACTCGGTAAGATCTATGTTTAAGTGTCCCATCCTCTGTCAAACATTCTTCCCTATTTAGGCGTCTGTCCCCAGGCTCCCAGGCCATTCTGTGAACATGTTGTCTACCTTAAGGCTTACCTTATTGCACGGTAGTGGAAGGTTTCTGTGTCTTTCTTTTCCATTAGACAAGAACAGAGTCTTGGAGAGCAGAGACCGTGTCGTCTCTAGTTTGCACTGCTGGCACAGGTAGGTGTTTGGAATGTGGCACTGGGAAGATGTTCATTAAATATTTGATGAACAAATAGGTAAGTGAATGAATAAACTACGAGTTTGGAGGCAGTGCTACTGGCAGCTTTCCCTTATTTTATGAAAGGGAAAACTGAGGCATAGAACAATTTGGAAACTGATAATTTTACAAATTAAGAAGGGCCCTGGAAAACAATAGAATCTCTAGTCCTGCTCCTTTAGCTGTTGCCCAGGTCCCTCTCTAGGACTGCACTGCCAGCCCCAAGAGCACCTGGGACTGAAACCCTGGCAATCACTTCAAACCTCAAACTTCACCACAGAGCAGGCCTTCGTGCTGGCGTTTGCAGTGTTTATTTTTACCTTGATTTTAGCAACATCTGCCACGTTGAGGTTGGGAGGCAGCTTGCGAACAAAGGGTGAAAGCACCTTTCTGAATCTGGGGAGAGACAGGCTAAGTGAAGCTGACGCGGTGCGTGGGCGCCGGCGGGTAGCGGGCCAGGGGGATACTTGGCTCCCTTCAACTGTGGGCCAGACAAAACAAAAACATGATTCAGGACAACCACCAGGTGTCACTGTTGATCCTCAGTTAAACAAAAGCTCATTTGGGCAGGAACTTTAGAAACACTTTAAAGACCTTTATTTTGCAAACGAAGAAACTGAGGCATAGAGAGGTAACACGATTTGGCAAGGATCATGTAGCACGTTAGTGGCAAGACGATTATGAGAATCCAAGTACCTTAACTTTCAGACCAGCGCGACCACCTTCTCCATTGCTCCAAAGGCGGCACTTTGAGGTGAGGATAAAGCTGTGTCTGTATCATTCATTTGAGACAGCGGCTTTCGATTAGAAATGGGAGAGAAAAAAAATGGAGAAAGAAAAAAAGAATGAAAGAGCTCAGCGTTCATTTTCACATGTGGCTTATTCAAAGTGCTGGGTTTAGATGCCATTGCCCACAATGGGAGAGTGTGGCCCACAGGGCCCCTACCTGTGGCGTGGTTTGAATTCTTGAATAGAAAAGTATCAGGTAAAGGATTTCATCCTTTTTATAGCTTCAAATTAAAAGGAGTCTCATTCCCATGGAAAACAAGGAGCCAAGTTGCTCAGCAAAGAATTGACTGAAACCTAAGTAGCAACCAGATAAAAACATTTGCTGGATGGAAGGATGCAGGTAAGTTTCTGGGCCCCGCTGTTTGGGGGTGGGAAGCCATGGGGTAGAAGACCCTTTGTGAGCCAGTGACCCTCAGTCCAGGCATTTATCCTAGTGTCTGGGAACTACCAGACAGCAGAGGAGTCACAAGGGAAGGACTTTGTCTTCGCCCCACCAGGTATCTCGTGAGGTTTCTCCCATGCTTTTTGGCCAGACTCCCTCTAGGACCTTATTCCTCCCAATGTGACTTCTAACGAAGTCTCCTTTTCTCACCTCCCAGGTTACCTTTCTTTTAAATTAAAGAGCTTTATTAGTAGGTAATAAAATTAATATGTGTTCATTATGAAAATTCAGATAGCAAGTAGCAGAGAGAAGAAAATAAAAGGCATCTGTAATTTCTCCATTCAGAAATAATTGCTGTTAACATACTGCTGCATAGGTTCAGGCCGTGGCCCATGGGGCACCTGCCTCATGTCCTTGGCTCTAGGGTTAGAGCTGTGAAGTCAGCACACACCAACCTGGGCCTTCACAGGGCCTACATTCTAGTTGGGGGAGACAGAAAATACATTTTTTAAAAAGGTAAAATACATAGGATGGTAGATTGTGATAAGTGCTGTGATGATAAATGAACCAGAGATGGAGATGGGGATTTTAGTGATGATGAGGTGGCAGTTTTAAAGCAGTATATTCAGAAAGTGACATTTGAACAAAGATCTGAAGCAGATGAGGAAGCAAACCATGTGGGTATCTGGGGGAAGATTCTTTCCTTTCCTTCTGTTTTCTGTACATATATATTAATAATAATGCAATCGTATAATAACGTAGGCAATATATGACTATACTTGATTTAAAATCTTCAAATAATACAGAAAAATATGGGAAACAAGGAAACAGCCTTCTCACCACTCCTATTACCTTCTCCTCCCTCCAAATAAACACTTTGACAATAGTGTGTTCCCTTCCGAAACTTTGTCTCTGCATTTACATTCATTTCTCTACATACCCAAATAATAGCTTTATTGTATTTTCTACATAGATGAGATGATCCTTTTTGAAGGTGATGCTTTTTTATTTTCAGCAAACAGTATCTTCTTCTTATTTTTTAAACTTCAAAGGTATATGAGAGTTATAGGCCTCATTACTAAAATAAAATAGCTGCATTTCATTGCTAAGGGTGGGTGAGTGTTTCACTTCCTCCTCTGGGCTAATAATGTAGCATTTACTGCATTATATTGTAATAATTTGTTTCTGCCTCTGTCTCTTCTAGGTGACAGTGAATTCTTTGTGGTCAGGGATTATGTCTTCTCACCTCTTAATTTCCAGTCCCTGGTATTATGCCTGGCACATGGTGTTTGGTAAATGAACAGGCAGTCAAGTGCACTTTCATACGTTACCGTAGAAGGCTTCCGACACTGCATGGGATATTGGCTGAGATCAATGTTGTGATCTGTCCTAATGGGGCCCGATCTATTCTGCATTGAAGAGTCTGTGTCACTAAGGAATACAGCCATTATGGGGTAGCAGCCAGGATCACTGAGGGCAGATCCTTCAAATCAAATAGTCCAGTTTTGTATTAGAATTAAAAGACCAACTACTGAGAGCTATCTTTTACTCCTCTTGATGAAAGAAAATAAAAATTTAGTGAAGACACAAATGTGCTAAGCATTTTGCTTAACATTTCTTGTTCAAGGCACAAAATAACTCAATGAGGTAGATGTTATTTTGCAGATGAGGAAACCAAGAATCAAAGAGATTAATATGGATAATACGTGGATCCATTCAGATATCTGCCATTCAGATTTATCAGATCTTAACATTTCCCTATATTCGCCTTTGATATTTTTTCCCTCAAAAATAAAACATCATGTACAAATATACCCCATGCTCACAAATTGCATTGCTAACGCTGGATGGCACATTTAAAAAGCCGCTTAAAACCACTTTGTCATTTTAGTCAACAGACATTAATTGAGCCTAGGTGCTGGGCTAGGCCCTGTGGATACGGAATGGTATAAAACTCAGTCCCTGCCTCGAAGTGGGGGTAGCAGATACATAGGTTTTACAGTTGAGAAACGGAGGCACAGAGAGGGGTGGTGGCTCTTCCAAGAAGAAAAGCTAGGTTTGCAGACCAGGGGTCAAATGAAACCAGTCTCTCAGTGTCCTGGGAGGCCCTGGCACATTCCGCTCTGTTGCAGTGGGGTGGTCCCTGAGCGGAGGTACCTCCGCCCCTCGTGGTCCCAGCTGGCAAGGAGAGCTGGTCGCACACAATGCAGCAGACTCTGTGAGAAACACGCAGGAGTGTTTCTCTCTCCACGGATCATCTTTTTGCTGCAAAGAATTAAATTCTTTTCTGGTGACACACACTTCCTGTCACAATGAGGCACACCCAGCCAGACAAAACCACCCAAAGTAAATGAAGAAAAGCCCTTTTAATTCCTTTAGGTACACAGTTTTGGTTTCCCAGGGATTGTTGCCATTTTCCCAGGGGCTAAGCCAGAGGTGGATCTGGGGAACAGCAAATGAGAACAATACACTAATAAGGGTAACGACCATTGATATTAAAACATCCACTATTTATTATCTCCAATTAAATTTACATGTTCTTATAGAAGCAATTCATTCTCATCATGAACAAGTCAGAAAACTACAAAAATTTGTTTTTCTTTTTGTAAAAAGGAAACCAAAATCACCTGTAATCTTTCAGTGCAAACAATAACCACTGTTAACATTTTGATGTATATACTTTCTTTTTAAAAATCCTATTTATATGCCTTTTTATTCTGTTCAGTTCATATAACTTTATATGGTAAATATTTTCCTATTAATTTTGTTCTTAAAAACATAATTATAAACATAGCATTTGATTATACAGCTGCTCTGTGATTTAGTTGGTCAATCTATTATTGGACATTTAAATTTTCTCCTGTCTTTTGGTGGTTATATTTTTACAACTCTAAGCAGATATTTTTGCCTTACTGAGTGACATCACTGGCTGCTTTTCTTACATTCTCTTATTTCTTCATCATAAGCCTCCAGAATAGACATTATTACTGTTCTATCAGTGATGAAGAAACTGGGATTCAAAGAGGATAAGAAACTGTCCCAAGGTCAAAGCCAAGTTTTGAACCCAGATCTCTAACTCCTGAGCCAACACTGCCCACTGCCACACCCTGGAGTGCTTGGCTCTCTCTAGCCCACCTTGGGTCTTTTGTCTTTCCAGAGCATCATTACCTGTGATGATGGAGTTTTCTTGTGCTCTTCTTTGCCCCAGAACCTTAATCCTGGTCTCACTCCCTTCCTGTTCCCATACATCCTCTGGTCCCTGAATAAGATTCAGGCCTTTCCAATGAAACACTGTCTGTCTTAAAGTTCCCAGGCAGCTGGGCTGATGCGATTGATGCTTCCCAACTGCTGTGACATGTGCTCCCTTCCTCCTTTGTTCTCAGTTGTTCTCAGATAAGCAGACTGTGAGGTTAATCACGTCTACACATTATAAAACTGAATCCTGATACATTCACTAAAGCCCTCATGGTTATTTGTGCCCCATTTGAATTCCCATTTATGTTCCAAAAATTTTCAAATCTGAGATGCTTTCAGCAACTCAGCACATTTTAAATAGGATGTCAAACTTTTAAAAAAAATACATGAGGCTTAAAACTCTCTTTCCAATTCCAGACTTGGAACTAATTGACGCCCTCAGTCAGATGTTTCGAAACTTAACACAGCCAAATCAGAATTCTTGATGTTTTCCTCCCAAACCTGTCTGTGGCAGGCATTGTTGGTTGACCAGACAGTAGTCATTCCCTGTCTCCTCCTTAGTTCACAGAACCTTGATTTTGTTCGGGGGCAACATGCCCAGACCAGGGGTTGAGCCAGGATTGGTCTAAGGCTGCCATAACAATCTCAGGCTCCACTGCAGATACTCCTGTTTCTGGCCCTCAGCAAGGGGTGGTCAGTGAGATTTAAAGGAAGTCTGCTAGAGAATTTCTAGACACGAATTTTCTTTAAGAGAAAAGAGACTTTATTAGGCATTTCTTGCACAACTCTCCAAATTATCTCAGTCTCACCTGTTACTCTAGCCATCCCTGTGTTGGTCGGTTACCTACAAGATTCTACCCATTTCCCCTGGCGCACCTTCAGTCTGCAGTTGAGTGCCTCTTGCTTTCTGCCCTGGGGTTCCCCATTACCCGGCTACCACCCCAGTGCAGGATACCATCACTCTCATCCGAACTGCAGTGCCTCACCTGCCTGCTAATTGATCTCCTCTCTCCGACTCCTGCTTCTTCCCCAACATATTCTCCACGTCACAGGCAGAGTGATCTTTTAAAAATATACCCTGAACCATGCCAAT
This sequence comes from Avahi laniger, assembly GCA_963575035.1. Taxonomy (NCBI): domain Eukaryota; kingdom Metazoa; phylum Chordata; class Mammalia; order Primates; family Indriidae; genus Avahi; species Avahi laniger. The sequence goes on along the minus strand of CAUYSK010005746.1, from coordinate 4,230 downwards.
TCCCTGCTTTGAAACTTTTGAGGACTTTCCAGAATATTCTGAGTAACATCCAAACTCCTTACCATGGTCTGTGGGCCCTTGCATGATCTGGCCACCTGTCCACTCTCCAACCTGCACCTGTCTCACGCTCCTCCTTGCCAAAGTGGCCTCCTGGGTCTTGTGTGTTTGGAGACTTCACAGTGCAGATCCTTCTGCCTGGTTCGCTCCTCCCCTAATGCTCCTTATGACCACATCCTTTTTATCTGCCACATGTCCGTTTGTATAATACGTCTACCTGCTTAGAGAGGCCTTCCCTACCACCCATTTTTCTTTATTACTGTGTCTTATTCATTTTCTTTATAGCACTTATGCTAAGTAGCAATTACATACTTTTTATTCATCCTTTAATTGTGTGTCTCCCTAATTAGTTTAGAATCACTTAGAGCAAGGACAGGTTTTTATTCTCCACTATGTACGTAAGTCCTTGTACAATGCCTGCTTTAGAATATGCACTCAATAAATATTTGATGTGAGTGAATAAATTGTAATAATAACAATGTCACTTGTCATTTAAAGAATACATTTTTTATGTGCTTAGATCCTAGCTTTGCTACTTTTAGCTCTGTGAGCTTAGGCAAGTATCCTAACTTCTCTGTACCGCAGTTTTCTCATCTTAAGTGGGAATAATAACAGTAACTACCTAACAATTATAGAGTTGCCAGGAGTATTAAATTACTTATTATATGTAAAGCACTTACAATACTGCCTGGGAAATAGTGAACATTATATAAATGCTTAACCACTATTGTTGTTATCATTATTATTATCTCTGCCAGGAAACTGGGACTCAGGAAGATTAAGCCCAGAGCCATACAGCTGGCAACTGGAAGCCTAGGATTCTAACCAATTGAAGTGCGAATTAACAAATTATGAAATTTTTTTTGAGGTGTAAGTGATTGTTAGGCACTATTAAAATTTTCTGGCACATTGTAATCTTTTTGCCAATTGTTTACATCTAAATTTTTTTGAAACAACAATAGGCACTTTTTTCAAGGATATTCACATAAAAATGGGACCAAAAATGGCTTAATCTAATTACGTTTTTCTAAAGTTATGTGGTGCATGATTCTGAAATTTGTATGTGGAAAAAGAACAAGGGAAATCAAGTGAGACGCTTTGAAGGCATTTCTGCATACGGAACGGTCTGCACTTCCTCACCTTCCATTCACTTTTTAACCCTCTCTAATTTTGCTTCTCCACCCTCCATGGAAACTGTTCCCAGAAAGATCACCAATGCCTTTCCAGTTGCAAATCCAGTGGGAGCTTTTTGGACCTCAGTTTACCTGACTAATTTGAGGCATTCGATGTTATTAACCAGCAATACTTCTTTTGTAACTCTCTACTCTGAGTATTTCCACAACCACTTTCCTGCTTCTCCTGCTTCTCTGACTCTTCTTAGCCGTCTTGCTGTCCTGTCGCTCTCTGCCTCTTCCCCAGGGTTCAGCGCTTGGTCCACTTTCCTTCTCACACCTCCCACTCTCTCCTGGGCAAATACCACCTGAGATCACTGCCTCACCTCTCACCACAACCTACATCTCTATCCAGAAGCTCTTCATATTTTAATCCAGACTCAATTTCTAGCCATTTTACTAAAGAGTTAGAATTCAAGAGTCTAAAACTCTCAAATACAAATTTTTCTTTCCATCTAATTGTTACGTAAACTGTGGTCACCTTTTCCTGAGCTGCTACCGTATATCCTGACTGGTCCCTCTATCACTAGTCTGATTTCCAATCCATCTGCAACACTCATGTAGAATACCTTCGAAAACATGGAAATTTGAGGTTCCTCTTCCATTACAGCAGAATAGTTCCTGTAAGACTAACCTTTCACAAATAAAACTTATAAACTATTTTTTAAAAGAAGCAATAAAAATCAATTACCTGAAGACACAAGAGAGGAACAAAGAGCAGACAGAGTCAACACTTGGACTAAAGAAATGTCATAGGTGGTTTTGCATTTTTAATAGATTTTTTGCCTGAGAGCAGACCTCAGTCAGTCCTAATCAGGGCAGCTAAAAGTTAGATAGAAACATGCAGTATTTTATTTTATTATTTTATCTTATCTTATTATTTTTTGAGACAGTCTTGCTCTGTCACTCTGGGTAGACTGTAGTAGCATGATCATAGCTCACTTCAATCTCAAACTACTGGACTCAAATAATCCTCTTGCCTCAGCCTCCCACTTGTAGCTGGGACTACAGGTGCATGCCATGATGCCCGCTAATTTTTCTATTTTTAGTAGAGATGGGGTCTCGCTATTGCTCAGGCTGGTCTTAAACTACTGAGGTCAAGCAATCCTCCTGCCTCGGCCTCCAAGGATGTTAGGACTACAGGAGTGAGCCACCGCGACTGACCTGCAATCTTTTTCTGTTTGTGTTTCTGTTTGTTTGGGGTTATTTATTTATTATTTTTTTTGAGACAGGGTCTCACTCTAGCTCACTGCAACCTCCAACTCCCATGCTCCAGTGAACATCCTGCATCAGCCTCACTAATAGCTAGGACTGCAGGGCATACTACCACACCTGGATCATTTTTAATTTTTTGTAGAGATGGGGTCTTGCTATTGTATGTTGCCTAGGCTGGTCTCAAACTCCTGTCCTCAAGTGATGTTCCCGCTTCGGCCTCCCAAAGTGTTGGGATTATGGGCATGAGCCACTGCACCGGCCCAGAAGCATACAGTTGTGCAGGACAGAAGAACAAAGGGAAAGCATTCAGGGTAACCATAGCAGCTGTCAATTGAAGTCAAGGCAGGGGATCCAAGAAAGGAGAAAGAAACCAAGAGGGAGCCCAAAATTTTATGTATGAAACTCTTCCGGAGACTCTGGCTAGTCTGTGAACTATTCATGTGTGAGACAGACTCCAGGCAGCCCAGCTAAGGCCAAAAGAACTAAATGGAGATTTCAGCTGGTGCCTACTTTAGGTGAAGGATTGAGATTGAATTTAGCCATGTGAATTGCTGGCTAAAACAAAAATAACTCTTTGTGGATGAATGTAACAGAATATAAAGTCCTTACAACATATCACTCACAATGTCCAATATACAATTCAAAATTGCTCTAATGAAACAGAGAAACACATGACTCATACTTAAGAGAAAAGGCTATTAATAAAGACAAACTCTGAGAGTGGAATTAGCTGGCAAGAATTTTAAAGCAGCTATTATAACTATGTTTGAGGACATAAGAAAAACAAGTTTGTAATGAATTAAGAAATAGATGTCAGCAGAAAACTAGAAATTAAAAAAAAAACAAATACAATTGAATCACACACAATTGAAAAATATAATATCCGAAATAAAAAATTCCCTGGATGAACTTCATGGTAGCTTGTAGGTGATAGAAGAAAGAGTAGGTAAACTTGAAGAGAGATTACTAGAAGTCATTGATTTGCTGGACAGAGAGAAGAAAGACAGGAAAAAAAAAATGAACAGATCCTTAAGGATAAGTGGGACAGTATCAAAGGTCTAATACATGTGTAATCGGAGTCCCAAACAACAGGAGGTAGAAAATGGGGCAGAAAACATTTTTTGAAAAAATTATGGCTAAAAGTTCCCCAAATTTTAATGAAAGGCATATCTCCATAGACTTAAGAAGCTCAATGAATCTCTAAACAAGATAAATTCAAAGATAACTGCTGCATAATTCAATATTAAACCACAACAACAAAGCCTATGGTTTAGCCTATAATCTTTTGGTGCATAACCTTCTTGTCTTTTTCTACTCATCACCACTCACATTCTGGCTCTCACCTCTATGGGGATGCATATACAAAAACACTTTAAGATCTACTTCTTTTCGAATCGAGGATGCTAGCAATATTCTAGGTTCTATGACAATGATTTCGAAACTACAAAAAGACAAGTTTGACAATGATGTGATGGAAAGAGACGGGATTTCTTTTTTTTTTTTTTTGAGACAGAATCTTACTCTGTTGCCCAGGCTAGAGTGCCGTGGCATCATCCTAGCTCAAAGCAACCTCAAACTCCCGGGCTCAAGTGATCCCCCTGCCTCAGCCTTCCGAGTAGCTGATGCCCGGCTAATTTTTTCTATATATATATTTTTAGTTGTCCAGATAATTTCTTTCTATTTTTAGTAGAGACGGGGTCTCACTCTTGCTCAGGCTGGTCTCGAACTCCTGAGCTCAAACAATCCGCCCGCCTCGGCCTCCCAGAGTGCTAGGATTACAGGCGTG
>CAUYSK010005745.1:0-45479 GCA_963575035.1 Avahi laniger | reverse complement strand
AGCCAGGCAATTAAAAATAGAAACAAAAAATTAGCCGGGCATGGTGGCGAGCGTCTGCAGTCCCAGCTACTTGGGAGGCTGAGGCAGGAGGATTGCTTGAGCCCAGGAGTTTGAGGTTGCTGTGAGCCAGGCTGATGCCACGGCACTCTAGCCCGGGCAACAAAGCGAGACTCTGTCTCAAAGAAAAAAAAAGAAAGAAAGAAGGAAGGAAGGAAAAAAGAATGACTACCAGGAAAAGAACATTTTGTAGCGAAGCTATAAGCTGAACAACTTTCAGAGCCAACAAAAGGCCTGCGAGACTGTAAGCTCCGACCCATGAAAGTGGAGAGACTTCATTAAACATCTGGAGCATTCAGTAGAGACCCCGGAAAGGCCACATCTTGGGAGTAGGGCTAAATTAAACCTACAATAAGGCTACTCTGGATCCACTATCAGAAAGTTTAAAACAAACCTCCAAAGAATCAAGCTGGTCCCCAAGTAAAAGGAAATACCTACCAGGACAAAATTCAACACTCCTTAAAGGAAAATAACAAAGTCCAGAGACACACAGCATAATAGTCACAATGACTAGCATCCAATAAAATACGGCTGACCCCTGAACAACGCCAGGGTTACGGGTCCCTCCTTCACAACCGCAGTCAAAAATCCACATATAACTCTTTTTTTTTTTTTTTGAAACAGAGTCTCACTGTGTCACCCAGGCTAGAGTACAACTGACTGGTAGCCTTACTGATAATATAAACAGTGGATTAATATATATTTTGCATGTGTTTTTTATATATATATATATATATAATGTACCATATTCTTAAAGTAAGCTGGAGGAAAGAAAATGTTATTAAGAAAATCATAAAGAGAAAATATATTTACTCTTCATTAAATGGAAGTGGGTCATCATAAGTCTTCATTCCCAATACCTTCATGTTGAGTAGGCTGAGGAGGAGGCGGAGGAGGAGGAGGGGTTGGTCTTGCTGTCCCAGGGGTGGCACAGGCAGAAGAAAAGCCATGTGCGAGTGGACCTGCGCAGTCTAAACCCGGGCTGTTCCAGGAGCAACTACATTACTACACATGCGAGTAGAAACGTGTTAACTCAGGAGGCCTGCGTGGCTAAAACCCTGCACATCCCAAAGAAAGGCCTGCTTTCAGGACTGGCCCTTATTGGCTCCTAGGAGATAACCTCTGAGCCACTGGAATATTCTGTTTGATAAAGAGTGTTTTTGCATGCCTGAGGCCTTGGGCCACGCTATATCAGTTTACTGAAAAAAGTTTATCCTCACTATGTGATTTAGGGAAAATGCTGGTTTTGCTCAGGGAAAAGAAGGAACTGAAGTGTAAGTAGCTGAGATCAGTCACACACACACTGTGTGACCTCCAGTAAAAACCCTGAACACCAAAGTTCCAGTGAGCTTTCCTGGTTTGCAGCACTTTTCATACATTGCCACATATTGTTTCTGGGAGAATGAAGTGAATTCCCATGTGACTCCACTGGAAGATGATACCTGGAAACTGCCACCTTGTTTCTACAGGCAACAACAGATTAACAACCGGCACATATCTGTAAACATACAAAGATACTAAATTTTCAGACTACACAAAAAATGGTAGTAAAGTCGACAGCTTAAAAGTATAAAATGAGAAAAGATTTATTATAATAAATGAATAAGTAAATGACTCAATACTTAACTTGTACCCTGTCTCAAAAAAAAAAAAAAGAGGAGGAAGAGGAAGAGGAGGAAAAGGAAACCAAGAGGCTCCCCTATCACACAGTGACCTGACCAGCGGTATACAATGCTTTTCCCAGTTTCCATGAGCCAACCATACCACATTTATCTCACAGATCGAAGGTGGGATGAAACAATGATGAATTACATTGTTGATAAGCATCTTCCAGGGACACTTAAATACCTAGTAACCCTCCGTTAAGTTTCTGTAGTTCTTAATGGGTCCCTAGAAAATAATGGATTAGCAATCCTCTTTCAGCACCTAGTTAAGCCTATTTCAGAATTTTATCTAAGATCCTTAAGTAGTCTCACTTTTTGTTCATAACACAAATCAAAAAAAGGTACCCTTTAAAAATTACTGATTTTCCACTGAACTGAATTCTATAAATGCTAATCAACTTGTCAGTAAATTGTTAAAAAGAAAGTATTGCATTCATACTCCATTCATACTTCACTGAAAATGATGAACTTTACACCTTTTAAAGACATCTCAAATATTGAAAGCTGGGTAACTGAAAAAAGCTGCTAATGACTACAGAGACTTGTGGTCTAATGTCAGATCTACAAGCAGCATTAGAAGATCTTCGTTTCCCACTAAAGCAATGCAAAACAATTTGGGATGCAAGGAAAACTGGCCTAGCTCTTTCCAGCAATGGAAGCTACCAAAAATCCTTACACTTTTGACTGTCACATAAACTAAATTTGTAAGTGGCTCCGAGAAAGGGAATGATATTGATGCCCAAATGTACTGGGAAGTATCGCAGCACTTCCAGGAGGGAGATTTACTCCACTTGGTGCAAACGTATGAAGGAGGCAAAAGACAGGAAAGCTTTTGTACACATTCTACCTACTGACAGATCCAATCTGCCTTTGATTTTACCTTATCTTTCCTTAGCTACCTGACTATCTCAACGAGAAGTTATCTTCAAGAGTGATATCAAAGAATGAGAAAACCTTTGTCTGAGTCAGGTTTAATGGTGTCCAAATGCTAAGCACATTCACTGCAGTCAATTTTCCTCAGTCTTGAACCCCGACACTCTCATTGTTCCAATTGCAAGCTTTTCCCATTGTCTGCTCAATCTACTGAGACCAAAAATGATTTTAGGATATGCCAACTGAGGACACGAAGGCCGACCAACCAAATCATTTACATTCGTGCTCCAATTCTGGCTCTTCACTGAGCACAAAGAAAGAAAAGCAATCACTTTATCACTAATTCATAACACACAGAACTCTGTCACCCATGGTTTCAGCAAAACCTCATGAAAAAATGAACTATATCTAAATATATATATATATATGAAAAACTCTGAGACCATTTAGGCAGCAAATAATTAAAAATTCTGAGAATGGAATTCAATAATAAGTAGTGGGAGAAAAACCAAGCTGTGAAAATGAAAAGTCGACCAAAGGAAAGAAGTATTCAGTTTAGAATTAGAGGAACACTTAAAAACTTGGCCCCTCGGTCTTATTTTATAACTAAGCTTCTCTTCTCTACTGTCTCTCTCTCTCAGAACAAACATCTCAAAACTCCCATTCTCTGAATATCTGCCAACAAGGTGATCCCCTCACTGACATGCCGTTTTACCTTTTCAAAACATTTCTACAACTATAATCTATTTTTTTCATTACACCATCCCTATGACATTGCACCATTCCCATTTTAGACAAACCTGGTAGTGTCAAGCACCTTGGATAAGGTCCCTGAGCTATTTGGGGACACAGCTAAGACTGTAACTTGCTATCTTCATTCTTTCTACAATGTCGCAATATTTTGCTTATTTCTCCTTACCCCATTTCTATTTTTAGTACTGTCCAATCAGTTACTGGAAAGTTTCTACCAACCTAATGTTGTAACAACTCAAGACATTTGAAGTTGGAAAAGGACAGACACCCACTGAAGGAAGAACAAGGAAGGAGAAATGATAAGCAAATAGCAGGAAATCTCACAGTGGCCCAAGGACAGGAATTAATTCACCTGGGCCCCTGGGGACTGGAACTGGAACCAGATGCAAGACAAAGGTCTCCTCGCCATCTCTCTGTCTCATGGGCCATCTGGTTCATCCCTGTGTAATCTGCACCTCGCCTTGCACACCTACTCCATGAGTCTCTCTTTGCACCCAGTATTTCTCAGCTCACACACGGTCCAAGGCAGTCATCAAGTTCTCCATCCCTTCCCTGTGGTTCCATGCTTCCCACGTGATAATGACTTTTGTATCATTACTCAAACTCTCTCAAGAGTGAGTTAGCTACGTGTTGACCAGGTGATGATCTGGTGGCCTTTGGCTCAGTGTCCACCACTGGCTTGATTAGCCGTGGGGAAGGAAGGGAATAAGGCAGCAGGCTAGGAAATCTGGTAACAGTTACATAATTCATATACTGGGGCATTAAATCAATACACTGTGCAATAGCTGGTAGGCACCCTCATTGCATTTATCCAAACCTTTTATTTTACAGATGAGAATACTGAGGTTTACGTGGTAAAGGGACTTAGCTAAGGTGACACAGATGCACAGTAGTTCACTGAAGACACACATTTTGCTCTGAAACCTATTATTAAACTTGGCCAATCCATAGCTAATGGCATAGCTCTTCTCTCATATCAAGCTATATACCTTGATATATGAATAGTAAATCTATCATTAACCATAACATGTAAATACTTACAAAACAATTTCAGTGAATCTCAACTCTAGCTGCCCAACAGAATTGCCTTAGGAGTTTTTCGAAAAATACCAGTACACCACCTTAGACAAAACATCAGAATCTCTGAAAGTGGCTTCCCCACATTGGTATTGTAGGTCATCCCAATGTGCAGAGTTGAGAACCAATGCTTTAGAACCTTAAGTTAATGTGCAGAATATATCCACAGAATTTCTTCAACATCCCTATTTTAATTCTAAGTCAAAATAAGGAAAGTTGTGAAATCATTTAGCAACATACATTAGATTGCCAGTTTTAGACAAATTTTAGGCAATGACAATTAAAGCTATCATTTATTGATCATCTATAATGTGCATTACAAATATGAAGTAGAAGATAAGCTCCACGAGGGCAAGGACTTAGTTTTGTTCTCTATCATAGTCCCAGTGCCTAGTACGGTGCCTTGTACATTGCAGATACTTAATAATTATCTGTTGAATGAACAAATGAATGAATGATCTCATTTGTCCTCACAGTGGCCCTTAGGAGTAGGAATTATTATTTCTTTGTCACCGATAGGGATTTCTAGGCTAAGAAAAACTAACAGACAAAGATAGACATATGTGCCCTACCTATCATGTAGATAATGTTGAAGTTACATGTCTTTTAACAGAGTTAATCAAAACTGATCTTTTGATCAACAATCAAAACCAGTATGTTAAAAAAGTTAATCTGAATACTAGCTCTATTATTTAATTTCAAAAGCTGAGCACACTGCCATCAAATAAATCTTTGGACTCTCCAAGACCATAGCAGACAACAATTCAAGAACTCTAGCAAACACAGTTTGAACTACAGCCACATGTCCAATTTTCTGTGAAAGGCTTTATGAACTGAATGAAAAAAAATTAACCACATTTAATATAAAACGTGACTCAATGCTTAGTAAAGAAATGAATTGACAAGCAGTAATCAAAAACACCAGAATCATCACTGAACACTGGCCTTGGTCATTCTCAGTACTGAATCCCACAATAAGATATCAAAAACTGTACTAAACTTCTGAAAAATAACATCCAGTTCTTCTGGCCAGTCAATGACAGGCTCAGGAAAAAGACCAAAGATAGATGAGCCTGTTTAAAATGAATACTCAGCATAGAACACATAAAAGAAAACAGAAAAGGAAAGAGACAGCAAGTGAAAATGAAATTTCTAACAACATCCTTCCTCACCTCCATTCAAGCTAAAAAGACTGCTCATGGAAACTGCATGCCTCCATATAAACTGGAGTAGAAATTTCCTGATTTGTCCAGATTAAAGGGCTAAACAAAAAAAGTGAAGAAAAACCCATGAAAGAGTCTCTGCTCCTTGTTTAATTGAAACAATGTTTTTGGAACAATGTTCAAGATACCATCTTAAGAATTTTAGAATGCCATAAAACTGATAGCTAATTTCGAAAGAGTAAACAGAATTTTGCTTGTTAATATAAATTTTGACGTTGTTAGTACAGTATCCGAGCTAAGACTGCAAGATGACTCAAGAGATAGGCCTATTCAACTATGCTAAAAAGCCACATAAGCAGTAAAAGGTAGGATGAATAAAACAAGAAACTTGAGTCCGTGAAAGAAGCAAACCATGACGTTTCATCATTTGGCAAACGTTTACACTTAAACACCATTGTCAGCCTGATGTTGTACCTTGTGGGAAAGCAAAGGTCTTCTGCCCACATTTGTAAACCACTATGTTTTATAAAGAAAGATACACTTAGTTCACTGGCACCTGTACACACTCACGTGACCCTGTGGGTTTCTATTTTTAATTCATAAGCTCCATTACATCACTCTTTCATAGGAGCAACAGCCTTACAAAGGAATCATGTGATAAACCAGTTGGGCCCAATGTCTGAGATGCTCCCTGATCACAGATAAAGTGTCTGGAAATCCTCACCTTAACCCCTTCAATGCACTAGGGTATTATTAGAAAATTATTGTTCTGGCATCCTAATTGATACCTTAGTCATGCTGCCCAACAGGGTAATTGAGGAGAGATCAGGATAGGAAAACAATGACACAGCAACACTGGTTGAGATCAGGCTACAGTTTAACTCTTGCGTAAGAATTCGAAAAGCTGTACTCTGCCCCACACTCACCTCACCCCTTAAGCCATTCTTCCACCATGCACTATGCGGTACCCTGGTGGTACCAAATGATTAAGATATTTCTGAGTTTCTGACTTCTCAGAAACTATCTCAGAAGTCAGTGAAGCTAGCTCAGCCTGCTCTGAGGTTTCTGCTCGGTACTCCCATTTTTCCTTACAAAACAGACCGACCAGACACCACAGAACTGTCTATCATTATAGGAAGGCACAAAAGAATTTTAAACACCTTTCATTCCCCATAACAGTCTGTTTCCAAGTCCTGTTGATTTTTGCTCCTGAATACCTCGTAAATCTATCCATTTTCTCCAGCTCCACTGTTACAAACCTCAGTCACCATAGTCTCTCAGTTGGATTAATGCAAGGGCCACTGAAACACCGTCCCCTAGTTTACTTCTGTCCCTGGCCGCGCACCACCACACCTGTCGCTGCTCAATCTCTTCTCCACACTGAAGCCCAAAGGATCTTTTCAGAAAGCACATCCGATTACATGACCCACCCACCTACACATCCCTGCTCCCCTCAAATACTATAATGGCTTCCCACTGCAGTTAGGGTAAAGATCTAAATGCCTGCCAGGGTGGTCAAGGTCCTGCATGGTGCTGACCCTCCCCAGCTTCCCAGCCTTGTCCCACACCTGGTATCCGAGCTCAAGTCGCTCTGGTCTGAGTCCCTTGGTCACACCACACTCCCTTATCTACTACCCCCTCCTGCTCTTCTTCCCCATCTCAGCACAAACTTCACTGCCCTAGGGAGCCTTCCCTCACCCATGACCAGGCCAACTCCCCTTACTATATGCTCTTTATCACTGTTTCTGCAGCTCTAAATTGGCATGTATTCTGTGATTGTTGGCTTCATGTGTGTGTCCTCCACTGCCTGCAAGCTCTATGACAGAGACCATGTCGGTTTCAACTAGGGTGACCATTCATCCCAGCTTGCCTGAGACAGTTCCGGTTTACACCTGCCGTCCCAGAGTAAGTAAGGCTGCCTCCTTGGACTCTCAAAGTATCCAACTGAACTAAAACTTACATGGCATTCTAGTGTTAGTTCATCACTGAATCCCCAGTAATTACTACTACTATAGCAACTATATAAAGTAGTGAGTAAATACTGACTGAATTATTAATAAGTATAAATCCTGGGACAGTATACTTTAATTTTATATATGCATATCTTTATATATATTTTGTTATATATAAATACATATTATATGTCTATATATTATTTATATATATATCATTTATATATCTATATATGTATATTCAAAGAAAAAACCAAGGGATCAACCAACCAAGTAGCTTTCCAATCCACTAAACTGCTAAACAGAGAGAACCATCAAATATACAGCCAGCTCTTAACAGTCTCTGGCATTTAGAATCACCAAGCTTACTTACCAACTATGCAACACTTTAGATAAACTCTAGAGAAGTACCACTGTGTCCATATTACTCCAAAATGGGTCACTGAAAAATTAACTGCTTCAATGAGGTCAGTGCCTCAAAGGCTGTAAGAAGAACATTTTGACCCAAATAATGGTATTAGAGTGGTTTATCCACCACAGAAGTTCAGTAAAAAGTGCTATGCCTTAATAACTGCACTTAGTAAATGAAGGTGGTATCTGTATACATGTTGTTATAGACAAGCAAGACTCACCAAATTCAACCATCGGTATAGAGAAATGAAATTAGATTTTCATGTATTAATCGGTTTTAATCAACATAAAGGGTCTTTGTTTAGCAATGGTCTTTGAGAAGAGAAATGTAAAATTAAGCACAGTTCATGAATCTGCTTTGGGCATTAGCCAATATTTGATCATTCCATCAAAGCAATAACAGCTCAGGCAAACTATTTTCTAACTATAGTTCTGAATTTCCCACTAATCAGATTAAAGAAGTAAGAGATCCCTAGGTTGTCAAAGACCAGAAAATAACATCCAAGTGTTCCCCGGGTCAGGGTGTACTATGTCATCCCTAACATGACTCCAGAGAGCTATAATGTACCACAGGAATTTTAAATAAAAGTCAAGTAATAAAACCACCAACCAATATGACAGGTGAAATCATGTAACTTAAGAGAGAATCTGGCTCAGCCAGAAATGCCTTCTTGGGAAGCTTCCCCAAGAAAAAGCAGATGACTTTAGTTGTTTTTCTTTGGGTTGAAAATTCTAAACAATCTATGCAGCCAAGATAAGAATCTTCGACAGAGAACTAGACAGGAATTAATGTGTAAAACCATCTTCAAAAGGAAGCTGTGTCAGAATTTCCTTGCATTACTCATTTTACTGGCTTGTATTTTTTTCCTGACTTTAATTACACATGGAAACAAACTAACTAATTGTGGTTTTGATTACAAATCCATAGGCTCACAGGGTTTTAAGTAAAAGAGCTCCATCTTTAAATCAGAATTCTGTTATTTAAAGAAAAGTCTCATAGAGAATGGAAGCAAGAATTAAATCCCTTAGTAGATAGCATTTGCCTTGCTTTGCATCTGACACTTCTGTCTTACATGTTCTGCAAGAATTACCAACCTCACAAATCACTGCAAATCCAATCTAAAAATTAAGTGGGGCTATTACATATAGGTTCTTAGCCCAAGTTCTTAGCATATGGGTTCAAGGACCCACCTATAAAGTTCCATAAATCTTATGATTATATGTATAAATTTATAATGGGCTAAATAAATTATTCTGGAAAAAGCATGCTTATCTTCAAATTACAAATGGTTCTTGATTCCCAAAGCTAAAAACTTTTCTTATTATCAGATGAATTCCTCATTTTAAAAAAAAAAAAATCTCTCAATTAAAAGAATAGTAAAATAAATCAATAGGTTTAAAAAATAAAGTTTAGTTCTGCTAACAGATACCTTATACCCAAAATTTGCTTTGCAAAGTAGGTTTTCACCTAACTAGTCTATATTTAATGGACTAAATTATAACAGCTCTATATCCATTCTTCTAAAAATGCATTTTTCCACTCACCAAATAGTTATTGCATGTTTATTGCATACCACATGCACATTTTAAGTACTGGAGTACTGTGAACAAAATTGACATTATTCCTGCCCTTACAGCACCTAGCAGAAAAGATGACAAATAAGTAAATGCATAGACAATTAAAATACATGATCAGAACTATTCTTAATCACTATGGAAGAAACCAAGAAACATGCAGATAGCTGTGATTTAGTATAACATCAGATGGTCAGGAAGACCTCATTCTTTTTCATTCTAGCCAAGAAAAGAGAACGAATCTTTAAAAAAATCAATTAGGACTGTATAAAATACCTTTAAAATATCACATTACCATTAAAAATTAAGTTGAAATTGTAAATGGTCATCAAAATGTTAGTTATTTTAAAATTCTAGTTTCCCTCTAACCAAGAACAAAAAAATTACAAATGGGGAAGAAATGGAGAGGAGGTTAAGAAACATGAGATCAATTATTTTTCTAATTTAAATTGGTTAGCTAAAAGGAAATTAAAAAGTCATAAAAAATTACAAGACAAAATTATGTCATTTTATAGGCTTGCTTCCTTGTTAGTTTAAATAGAAAAAGCATGAAGAGTCATCAAATAATCCCTATAACATCTGTCTCCACAATATACCCAGAAAATGACAAGCTTTATTTGAAGACTAGATTCAGAACCAAAAGCAATACGCGTGTGTTGGGGAGGTGTGTGCTGTCTATACCCTAATGTGGTTTCATGGCAGAACAGTTATCACGTAGCTTTTCAAATCAAAAGGGCAGGATTCGGCAGGATGAAGTCTAAAACTGCATCCTGCTGACATTCCACAAGAGAGCCAACTCCCATCTCTTCCTCCACTTAGAGCTCCCTCACTGAGGATGGTCCCTCCCCTCCCGGCCACTCTGAGAGGCTCTTCAAAAGAGAGCCACCCTGCAGACGCTCTTAAAAAGTAGAACAACAAAAAGTTGAAAGTATACATGTTAGGGTCAAACAAAAAATCTTGCCCTCATAAATCACAAAAATAAATCACATCTTGAAATCATCAACTCTTAATTGTACTTTCGTATATAAATGCTTGCCAAAGTTCAAGAAAAAAAGAATAAACATAAGAATAATAAAAAGTGCTAGTGTATATTTTTTAAGGAAATCTAATCATAAAAATGTATTAAATGTTGGGCACAGAAGAATCATAGAAATAAAAGGTAAGTGCTAAACAATGTGGAAAAAGACCAAGAAACCAGAACAAGAGGCCTCAGCCCCAAAAGGCTACATAGGATTTAAAGAGAGAGAAGAGAAAAGATGACAAAACAAAGTATCAAAAATTTATCGAGAAACAAAATATTATATTATCTGTCATAACAAATGCTTAACGCATTTTTGGAACTTCAGAAAGATTGTAGTTGGCTGTCCCATAAATGAAAGAGTTAAACTGTTCAGACAGCACGTGTGCGTTTAAACTGTTTAAATGGTTCGGACTACACAACAGTGACCGATGGAACTGTGCTTTGTGGTGTTGAGCATACGTTCTTCCATGAAGACAGCACAGGGTACATCTGTCTCATGGATTATCTCTTCTATAAAGACAAGACAAAAATGAAAAAAAAAAAAAAATACCAGCCTAGCTCATCCATGATGACTCTACACTTCTAAGAAAGGGACTTCCCAACATCAAGGAAACTGTTTACTTCTTCCTCACTGTGGGAAGATTTGTGGTTAATTAAAAAAAAAAAAACACTATGGTTACTGGATCAATGTAGTTCATGGAAGTAATAATAGCAACAGCAATTCTTGTTCTTTCATAGGATAGAAGCATAAACTGTTGGGAATCAAGGTTTTAGATTTATATTTTTGGCTGTGTGTGGATATGTGCTTGTTTTCTGTCATTAAAGACATTTCTACCATAATAGACACATTTTTTAACAGTTAGAGTTACTTTATTGAATTCAATATTTTTATAAATCAAGCATTTATTTTTCTTTAGGGAAATTAGATACTTTATGACATATCCTGTAAAACCCGGCAAACTATTTCACACCAAAATAATGATTAAAAGTAAACCACAGGGCTCAGTAACTATCTGAGGAGGATTCCTCCTTTTCCAACCATTAACCGCAATTCCCAAAGTCCTCAAGAGACACAAACAGATAAAACCCCTGTTTCTGAAAGGATTTTTACTGGTAATGAAATGAGAAAACTGCAAACAAACATAGAGGTTTATGGAAAGGACAAAAAGACAACAGAGTTCCTTGAGTATACAGTGTCAGAGCTAACACAGTTCCCAGCAAGAAGACACCAGTGCATAAACGTATTTGAATAGTCAGTGAATAAATGAGCAAAGATCAATGTGAGGTTTTCAAATATATAACTTCTTAAACCGGATCTTTGTATATTGAGCAGTTTTTTCATTTCTCATGTTACATTTCAGAAATGTTATCTTTCATGTCTGAGTAAAGTTTGGCTGGCAAAATAGAAGCTGCATGAGAATACGGACCATGGCCCGACACAGAGTAGGTGCTCACTAAGTGTTTAGAGAATTAATGATCAATAACGAATCAACACATGAATGAATGGTGAAAAATGAATGGATGGAGTTCCCTCCCACATCACCTCAATTTCCCCGGACTTGGCTTGCCAGGGTTTCTCAACCGAGGCGTGACTGACATTTTGGGCTGGCTTTGCTGCAGAGGGTGTCCCGTGCATTCCAGAATGTTCAGCAGCAATCCCGGCCTGTACCCAGTAAGTGCCAATAACACCCTGTATTCCCAGTTGCGAACACCAAAAACATCTCTTCAGACATTGCCGAATGTCTCCTGGGAGCTAAAATCATCCCCAGGCGAAAACCACTGCTCCAGGCAAATCTCTGCATTACTTAAGCCTCATTTTCTTATATGAAAAATGTGTGTAACACTACCGTCCTTAAGTAATGGTTGCAATAATTAAATTATAAAAACAGCAATAACGAACAATACTAACAACAAAAAGTCCCATATTTATTGTCCATTACATGCCAGGCATGGAACAGAGGACTTAAATAACTTGATTTTTTCCAACCCTCACAACAATCATATGGAGTTTGGCACTCTCATGCTCACCATAAGCACATAAATAGCAGTTGTCACAGCCAAGATTCAAACTGGAGCCTTCTGATTCCAAGGCCCCAACCTCTAAACCACCATACTCCACAGCCAACCTCCCAATGCAGCTTGTCACCGCATAGGTCCCTGACAAATATTTGTCTCCCTCCAAGATTTTTCACAAGTTTCTGTTCCCAGAATAATCAGAGTTCGGTATGTCTTCCTACCACATGAAATCTGGAATGGTCTCTTAAAATCCCCATGTAAACTATATCACAGTGGCCTCTTCCAACCTTATAATTAATGACTTCCTCCTGCCTTGGTATATGCTGTAAATGCTTGACCTCCCATAATCTCTATTGGCATCAATGCTTTCCGTATTCAACTATAAGTTTCTAGAGATCAAAGACAATAAATGAGGTACTCATTACATGTTTCTGGGTGACGGTGGTGACCTTGGATAGTAAGAAAAATATCTTGTTATTGATTTGATATTGTCACGATTTATAATGAAAAGGCCACATTCAGAATTTTAAAAAGGTTTAAAACAACTGAAGTTCAATTGAAGTTGAATAATTTTATTTTTTTCCGATACTGAATTACATCTAATGAATGGGAGAAAAAGGAATCTATAATTATTGAAGCTTCTTAATGCTGGGCCTTTAGCTGTGATGTTTTATCCACCTGAAACAATGGAATACAAAATGGGGTTAATTAATATTAACGGAGCTTTTTCTACAGGGTTTCAAGGATCTTATAAGATTAGTCTACAAATAATCTTCATGGTAACAGTATATGAGGAATCGCATTTAAAGGTTAAAAAAAAAAATCAAGTTACACAGCAAAAAGACCAAACCAGAGACAGAAATTGTTACTACCCAAATTTCCATGTTTAAGTCTTTTTTTCTATAATGATAGGTTTCCATAATTCATACATGAGAATATTTACTTACAGTCTCCTTTGGTAAAATAAACCTAACTTGTAGGCCATAACCACCTTCTTCTGGTTCAGTGACTTTCTCTAAGCATGCTATTTCCCAATAATAAAGAAGTATTTCAGATACTATTTGAGATTCCCTCGGTCCTAGGGAAGGCCCATTTCAAAATCTAGTTCTACTAAAAATGACAAGAATAATACCCATTTTTTTTTTAAATGAAAGGGGGGAAGGAACTAATCAAGGCCACCAAGAGCCACCACAAAAAAATACAGACACAATGACCACTTCACACACACTGGGATGGCTGTAATCAAAAAAACTGAGAATAACAAGTGTTGACAAGGATATGGATAAATGGGAACTGACACCCTAGCACACTGTTGGTTGGGACTGTCAAATGGTTCCGCTGCTGCAGCTAACAGTGAGATAGTTCTTCAAAAGGTTAAACGTAGAGTTACCCCGCCACCCAGTAATTCCACTCTTCAGTATATACCCGAGAGAACTGAAAACACATGTTCGCTCAAAAACTTGTACAAGAATGTTCATAGCAGTGTTATTCATCATAGCCAAAAAGGGAAAGCAACTCAAATATCCATCAGCTGGGGAATGAATAAACAAAATGTAGTATATCCACACACGGGAATATTACTTGGCTATAAAAAGGAATGTTGCATTGTTACTTGCTACTAGGATGACCCTTGAAAATATTACGCTAAGCAAAAGAAGCCAGACACATAAGACCACGGGACGTACAATCTCTTTTATATGAAATGTCCAGTAGGTAAACCCCTAAAGACAGAAAGTAGATTAATGGTTGTCAGGGAGTTAATAGAGAGGGAGCTGGAACTAACTGCTAACAGCGTTGGAGCTTCTGCTTGGGGTAATGGAAATGTTTTGGAATTAGATAGTGGTGATGGCTACACAACACAGGGAATATACTAAAAACCACTGAAATGTACACTTTAAAATGATGACTTTCATGTATGTGAATTTTATCTCATTTTAAACTAATGCTAATAGAAAAGGTTAGAGACTGAAAAACACTAAACTTACAGATGTCCAGTTAGTTGTTACCCCCGGCAACCACATAGCACCTGACAGTGGTCTCAGCAGAGGTTTCTTCTGTGAAAAATCTCCCCATTCACTTAAGTAACATAAACAAAGAAAATGAGAAGCCAGCACTGGAAAACATAAACAATTAGGAACAGTTTACCCTGGGAGCAGAGATTACATCAGAGAGTAAAGAACTATTAATACAAGAAAATAATAGCAGATTTTTGACCAAAGATATAATAAGACAGTGAAAGAAACTGATGAGAGAGAGGGAGTGTTTGACCTAGGGAAGGAAGACAAGATAAAGGCTAAGTTGCTATTGCTGCTTTGCTCATTTTGATATTTAAGTTTGTGTAAATAAATGGACATGACATCCCAGGGGCAAAGATAATATTATAAATTAGACTAAAAAAAAAAAAACCAAAAAAGAGCAAGGTGACAAGTGCATAAATCAGAAAAATAAGAACTGGAGCAAAGGAAATAAATGCACAATTTTCTATCAAGTCACTTTCCAGTTATTTCCTCTTTCCAACATTCCACAACCATTTCCTGCTAAGCTTCTTCCTTCCTCCCTGCATTTCTTCCTTTATACTGGTCTTCCTCCTGCATCCACACGCCATTCTTCCTCCCTGGAGTCCCAAACCATTAGCAAGTCTGCCTTCTCTCTATGCATACTCCCAGGGATGAACCTTGCACCCCACAACCTCCTCGATTTCCACAAATGTTGCCCGGATATTTTCTATCACCATCTTAATCATTCGTTCATTTATTCACTTACTCCCTCAACAAGTGAGTGTGGCAGGGAACTAAATGAACATACAATGGTAATCCAAATCTGACATTATCTCTGCTTTATCAGAACCTAAAGTCTAGGACAAGGCATAGAATTTATCAAATGATCACACAGATAAATGTAAAATAACGAGTAACATAAATAATTAAGTACCAGGCAAAATTAAGATGAGGTACCAGGACCTCTGAGCGTATTAACAAGAGGATGAGTAGGAGAATGAAAAAGTGGAAGGGGAGGTGGAAAGAGGTCAGACAGCTCCAAGAAGAAAAAACAGCACACGCAAGTGCCCTGTGCTGGGAAAGAGCAGGATGCGTTTGAAGGAATAAATGACGTCCATTGTCAGTGCATCACAGAAAGCACATGGGGAGGCAACGTGGGACCCCGGAGAGGTTGGCAAAGGCCAGACCATGTGGGGCCTTTACAGAAACACAGGGAGAAGAGTTAGAGGGCTGTTGCAATAATCCAGAGATAAAAATAGCAGCCAACATATTGAGATGTGGATATAGAGTCAAATAATAATAAAAACGATAATAACCACCACCATAATAATAGCAGAGCTATCATTTGCTGAATGCTTTTTAGATGCCAAGAACCATGCTATGTATTTTAAATGTATTATTGGTTTTCCTCACAACTCTGAATGATAAACGGTATGATCCCCATTTTGCACGTGAGGAAACCAAGACGCAGGAGGTTAAGCGACTAAAGTTACCTGGCTGAGACCACGCAGCTGGCATGTGTGCGCAACAGGGATTGAGTAAGTCTACCTGCCTGGCTTCCTACACAGTTTCCTTCGCATAAAAATAAGATCATCAGCTACTGAGGAGCCAGGAATTGTGCCAGGCACATTTCTATCAACTGGGCATTTAATCCTCCCAACAACTATGAGATGTGGGGAGGCATTATTCCCACTTTACAGATAGGGAGACAGAGGCAGAGCCAGGTCGGCTGAGGGCCTACGCTGGGCACACAGATATTTCCAGCCCAGGAAGTCACAGAGAACTGGGATTCAGACCCACTGAAGCCAACAGAGTTCTGGATGGTTTTTTTTTCCTTCAATTTGGATGCTGATTAATTAAAAACTAAAACTATGAGTCACCACTTTATCTGTGATCGGTTTAAAGCCCTCTGTAAAAATCTAAAATGTATGTTGCTTCTGCAATCAACATTCGTATTTTTACTGTAATCTCTGACCCACAGCATTGGAGGCCCAGATTTGTATCACTGTGTGTTACCATGCCAATGACAGTTCATGAAGATAATCTCAGTTTCTGATGAAAAATATCACGTATTTCCACCAAAATGAGCAGAAGAAATGACTCTGATAATCAAGTCATTTATGTGGAATCACATTATCTTGCAAAAAATGTCTAGTGAAACTACCAGCATTCCAAAAATCAAGACTGACAAATGTTGCTTTCAACCAAACTGGACAATATTAGACTATGAGAACTCAAGAAAACAGAAAAAAGTGAAATAGGCTCCCTGAATTCTTAACTATTCCACCATCATATCTATCCTCCTTCAAAAATCTAATGCAGCAACAAGATTTTTTATTATTATTATTTTTCCCATCGAGTCCCCTAAAATAGAAAACCTTTTCTGTTTGGCCAAAAGAATCCTTTCTTTTTTCTGTAATCTATTCATTTTTTCCTCAAACTTACTTAATGATGATCTTTAGTAAGATATTATACTAAATCTTCATTTATATGATTTGTAGATATTTCCATCCAGGCAAAAAATACCTCTTTGAATATGTACAATCTGAGAACACAGATTTTAAAAAATCAAAACTACTTGGGCACAAAGATTGGTATTTTAGGTTTCCTGTAACACCTCGACCTTTAGCAACGGGGACAGGTGTAACACAATTTTCCTTTATATGTGGCGTTAAATTGGTTTGAAGAAAGCCAAATAATTAGAGGTGTACCCTTTGAACTAAAATATAGTGCTAATCCCTGCATACTGCTATTCAAAATAATTTGTAAACTTAGCAAGATTTTCTCTTTGCTAATGCATCTAGCTTATGTTAGAGTCAGAAAACCTACAATAAAAATCTCCTGTAAAATAAGTATGGTTTCTGCAACCTTTGTCACACAAACGTGGTCTTGGTGTTTCTGCTCTCACTACTTAACCCCTATACATCACTTGTTTGTGGCATTTGCCCAACTATTTTGAAATGTTTAGTTTGTTGTCAAGGCAACAGAAGTGGCCTAAGTAACAAGTCAGCCTGTCCCAGGTTCTGTTTCAGGGCTATCCTAAAAAGATGGAATTTGTAAGCTTCGCAAACTGCAGTGCATCCAAGGGGCATTAAAGGCTTTACTACCTGCAAAACTATTTCAAGAGATTTCTCATAGGCACGAAAAGAAGAAAAATCCTTTCAGATTAGATTCCCTTTTCCAACCAAAAAAGGATAAATTTACTCCTAAAATGAATAGAAACTAAATCCAATCTTTAAAAATAATAGAATATTAAAATTATGCTTCCTAAGAATGAATTTTATTTGATTTATGATATAAGGGATCCCTGTTTTATATAAACTGGTGTAGTATACACATAAACAAAAATAAAGAGAAATCAGAGATAATCTAAAAATATATATTGTATACTTCTAATTTTTTTATAAGATTCATTTAAAATATATTAGCTATGCATGAGAAAAACTGTGGAGACACATTTAAATTTTGTGAATAGCTTTATTTTTATATGATGTAAGAAAATTCATTATTTTTTAAAAACCAGATGTGATCTTTCTGTAATATCCAGAGTAATCACATAATTTTCCGTATGTTTTATAAAAAGTGGAAGTATTCTATATCAGGCTTTCTCAAAAAGGGGCAAATATTAATTTTAATGCACGCTACATGACATCTATCAAAAGATACTAAACTTTGCAAATGAAAATATATATTATTTGGGAAAAAAGAAGAATTTTTATAGAAAATCTATTTACAACAGCATCAAAAAATTCAAATAACTAGGAATAAATCTAACAAAACAAGAACTAACCATTCCACTGTAAAGACTACGACACGTACAAGATGTTCAGGGCAGTTGTGTTCCTCAGAGTCCTTGGAAAGTACCCAAATGCTCACCACAAAGAGTCAAAAGATTAAATAAATTGTGATATATTCATACAAAACCTAATACACACAAGCATCAAAAAGCACAGACTACTGCTAGGAGCCGCAATGTGAATGCATCCCATAGACATACTGTTAAACGAAAGAAGCCAGTCACAAAAGAACAAATACTGTTTGATTCCATTTCCGTGGAGTTCAAGAAGAGGCAAAACTAAGAGTGACTGAGGTCAAACTAGCAGTTTCTTTGGGGAGGTACTTAGTGGCTGAGAGGGGCACAAGCAAACCTTCTGAAGTGCTGAAAATGTTCTAATTCTTGATCTGGGCAGTAGCTACCTGGGTGTGTATGTATGTATAAATAAACTAATAAATCACAAATGCAAAGCAGTCTGGATGAAATCTCTATTTTTTTAAACGTCTGTGAATTTTAATGTTTCTCCATTACCTTGATAACCAAGCTACCACAACTAAAATGCCAACCAAAGACATTAAGGCTTGATTCTCAATCAGCTTAGCTTGCCATTAAGACACAAGAAGGGAGATACACTAAGTTTACAGCCCAGTCCATAGAATTATCAGGTCATCTTCAGAGACACCTATTTGGAAAAGGCACTAAGTCAAACAACACAAGGACATCTGATGTTTTGTAAAAACAAAAAATAATGCTTTAATAAGGGGTCACGTTTGTGATAAAGGGCCTGATGCCAGGCTTTGTTAGGGTACAATAACACCACACCCTATTTAATTAAGCAAATCGACCACAAATAGCCACTTGTAAAATGTGAAGAAATGGAAAGAATTATACGGTGCATCTTTTTGCAGAAAAAAATTACAGATTCCCTCACGGATCCTCCAAAGTGGGGCTATTTTGCTCAAGGCCAGAAGTTGCAGAGACTCTATAGAAAAGAAACAAGGGGAGGCAAGAGGTGACTGGGCCACTGCCTCCTACACACTTTATATATCCAGGATGACATGGGTGTGACAACATGCACCTTGTGAATTGCCCGAATCCCAGTCGAACAAAATGATGCAGGACTCAAATGGCATTCCCGTCTCATTTGAGTAGGTGTCGCCCCAACCACAGCCGGAAAATAT
The DNA here is from genome assembly GCA_963575035.1 of Avahi laniger. Classification (NCBI taxonomy): domain Eukaryota; kingdom Metazoa; phylum Chordata; class Mammalia; order Primates; family Indriidae; genus Avahi; species Avahi laniger. The sequence goes on along the minus strand of CAUYSK010005745.1, from coordinate 25,964 downwards.
ACCAACTGTCTGATTAAGACCGCACCGTTTAAACAAGGACACAGTGTCTAGGCACCAGTATGGACACCAACATGGCATAAACTAAAGAGCATTTTAGTACTGATTTACACGCATGAGCTAACTGAAGCTCATGATTTGGAACCCAGTACTGAGATTCACTTCTAATGTTATGCGGCATTAGGCTCGTGTTGTCAAGTGTATAGGAAAAGTAGTGTTCTGGGACATAACTGGGTTTTTAAATATATACTTTATATGCATTATTCATTATACCAGTGGTTCTCAACAGGGGCAATTTTGTCACCCAAGGAGCATCTGGCAGTGTCTGAAGACATTCATCACAAGTTGAGGAGAGGGGTCCATGCTGCTTGTACCTACAGGGTAGAAGCCAGGGATGCTCAGTACCTACAATGTACAGGACTGCCCCCCACAAAGAAGAACTCTCCGACCCCAAATGACAACAAAGCCAAGGTTAAGAAATCCCACATTATCACATAGTTAACCATAGTGCAAAGATTCCAAGAGATAAATCAACGAATTAGAAAAGCTAAAGACTTTAGCTCATAAATAAGATGAAATTATAAAGTAATAAATAAAAGCAAAACAAAACACAAGGAACTCTTTAATCTTCCTCTTCAACTATCACACAGGATAAAGACTTTTCAAAAAAAAAATTAGTTAAAATATGCAGCACTATTTGCTTTAGCGGGGGGGAGGAAAATTGTAAATAACCTAAATCAACCAATAAGGAATTTTGTGAATAAACTGTGATAAAACTATACTATAAAATATGTTTCAGCTATTAAAAACAATGATTTTGAGCTAAATGTACTGATTTGGAGAGATGCCCATAAAATAATGCCAGGGAAATAAAGAAAGTTACAAGATATTGTATACAGCATGAGTCCACTTTTATAAAAATGTTAACAAATAAATACATATATTGTTTGCATAGGTGGGGAAAGGATCATCCATACAAACCAAACTTGTCATATTGATTTCTTTGGAAGGGGAGTATTGGGGATGATGAGGAGGAAAAGTAACTTTTTATTTATATAGTGTCATTCTTTCAGATTTGAAAAATCATATAAAGTCAGTCTGAGCTTAAGAAGAGAGGGAGGGAAAAAGAAAAAAAGGCAGGAGATAAGGGGAAAGAGGAGAGAGCATCACCATAACAGCAGCTAGGAAAACTTGAGTCTGTCGTTCCTGTTTTTACCAGCGAGTGTTGCTGTTGACCAATTTAATGGATAAAAGCAGTGAAATAAAACTGGAGAAAGCAACTCCCAACATCTGGCACGGTATTCACTGTCAGGCCCCTTCAGCTAGCAACGCACAGTTTGGTTCAGCTGGCTTGTTTTGTTTCTCTGATCTACCACTCATCGTCGAAAATTCTGCATCAGATAGTGACGGAATCAATACAGTCATATCTCTTTTCAAAAACAGAAACACCAACTGCACCAACTGATGACAGCCTGGCTTCTGGCAAGTGTAGATAAGGATTCAGCACACCCATCTCTCCTTCCAGGAGCAACTCTCAGGGCACAGCAGCTCCATTATCCAAGTCTCATTACCAGAAAATTCCTCTGCTCCACCAGTCCTGCAAACTAAGGCCTTCCTCTACTGTTGTTCGCTGTTATTCAAAGCATGAATCTGCATTTTCCAAGTTCTACTGCACAAATGAAACAGATCCAGCACAAAACACACAGGCACCTCTAATAATGCCTCACGCATACACGCTTCCACGCATGCACATCAATGTCATGCAGTGTGTAGCTTTGAAAAACATACAACTGCTGCATTCCAGTAGATTGCTCCCACTTGCATTGGACACCACTAGCTCTGTCTTGAAAAACAACAGAATAAGATTTAAAAAATAACAGATAAAAAGTTGAGCTAGTTATAACTTTCAAATACCCAAGATTTTTATATTTTGCATAGGTAACTCCATTCTGGAGACCAAAGAGGTAGCGCCTTGGGTCTCCAGACTCCTTTCTATAGACAAGCATTTTCTTACAGCTTACACATAAATAATTGTAACACGTGATTTGTGTTTGCTAGCAAAATGATTTATTACCATATTATTAATCCAGTACTAGTAAAATGAACTAAGAACATGTATTTATCTTTTCTAAGTTATGACACTCAAAGAAGCACCACCACCACCACCCTGTTAAGAAGAAAACAACTTGGAGAGCTCTTCAGTGGTTGCAGAGTTTTCTTTCATCCTAGAGTTGAATCACAGTTGCAGAGGCCGATTTCACAATCCCCCCAGGGACTACAAGGACTGGCGCCAATCATAGCATTTCCCCTGATTAGCAAACTGGCTTTAGACCCATCAAAAACTTTCGCATTTGAAATTTAACACATCTATATTTAGAACTTGTAGGACAACATTTGCGGCAATGCAAAACAGCAAAAGAAAAAAGGGCACTGGGGCTATATTTATTCCTATAGAAAGACAGATCCTAACTCTAGGATCTCAAACAGAACAGAAAACCTAGAGATTAGGGACCCTAATAAGTAGTTAGTGTAGGGGGCCCACAGAGCAACCCCAGCCACAGTGTATCGTTATGGGAGGCATTCGGAATTGGAAGTTTAATATTTTAAACCTATAAACACTGTGGCCAGAAAGTTAGCATATATGCACAAGGACTGGGGCCTGGTATAGGAAATTAGGGAGTGACAGAAATGTAGTCTGAATTCCATGCCCAGATTGAAGAGGAGGTGGCTACTCCTCAGCTCCAGCCATTCATTCATTGGACAGAATAGGAGCCCAGAGTTTCCAGATTTTCCAGTTTTCCAAGAGAAGCTAGAAATAAGGATTTTTTGTGTACAAAAGGCTCCAATTTTTTTAAAAAAATTGACCACTATTTCATATTTTGTCAAAACAAAAGAAGAAATTATCGGTTCATCTGAATGTGTCTCTGGGCCCCATTCAGGCTGTGGGCTTGGGGTTTGCAAGTTCAAGTAAGACGTTCAAATATTCAACGAAGTAGTTAAATTAGTGCCAGGAAACAAACAATAAAAATTTTTTTAATTGTGCTAAAAAAAAAACCACATCACGTAAAACTTACCATCTTAACTATTTGTAAGTATACTGTCCAGTGATGTTAAGTACATTCTCCTTGCTGTGCAACAGATTGCCAGAACTTCTTCATCTTGCAACACTGAAACTATACCCATTAAATACCACTCCCCTTTTCTCCCTACCCCAGGCCCTGGCAACCACCATTCTACTTTCTGTCTCTATAAGTTTGACTACCTTACATACCTCATATAAGTGGAATCACACAGTATTTATCTTTTTGTCACTGGTTTATTTCTTTTAACATAATGTCCTCAAAGTTCATCCATGTTGTAGCACGTGACAGGATTTCCTCCCTTTTTACGGCTGAATAATACTGCGTTGTATGTACATAGCACGTTTTGTTTATCCATTCATCCACTGTGGACATTTGGGTTGCTTCCACCTCTTGGTTATTATGAATAACACTGCTAAGAGCAAATATGCGTGTGTATATATCTGTATGAGACCCTGCTTTTAATTCTTTTGAATATATACCCAGAAGTGGGACTGCTGGATCTTATGGTTCTATTTTTAATTTCTGAGGAAACTCCATTTTTTTCCATAGCTATTGCACCATTTTATAATCCCAACAACAGTGCACAAGGGTTCCAGTTTCTCCACAACCTCACCAACACTTGTTATATTTTTTTAATAGCCATCCTAAGGGTATGAGGTGATACTTCACTGTGGTTTTGGTTTGCATTTCCCTGATGATTAGTGATGATGAGCATTTTTTCATGCATTTGTTGACCACTTGTATATCATTTTTGGAGAAATGTTATTCATGTTTTTATCCATTTTTTTAAATCAGATTATTTGATTTTTTGTTGAGTTATAGGAGCTCTGTACATATTGTGGATATTAACCCCCTGTCAAGTATGATTTGCAATTATTTTCTACCATTCCATTAGTAGCCTTTGCACTCTGATGATTGTGTCATTTGATGCACAGAAGTTTTTAAGTTGTTTATTTTTTTCTTTTTTCACCTGAGCTTTTGGTGTCATACCCAAGAAATCATTGCCAAGACTAATAGCATGAAGTTTTTCCCCTATATTTTCTTCTGGGAGTTGTATAGTTTTGAGTTTTACATTTAGGTCTTTAATTCATTTTTGAGTTAATTTTTGTATATGGTATAAGGTAACGCCCAACTTCATTCCTTTGTATGTGAATATCCTATTTTCCCATTTGTTGAAGAGACTGTCCTTCCCTACTGAATCTTCCTGGCACCTTTGTCAAAGATCACTTGACTGTATATGTGATGGTTTATTTCTGGGCTCTCTATTCTATTCCAGTAGTCTATTTGTGTGTCTTTATGTCAGTACCACACTGTTTTGATTACTGTTGCTTCGTAATATGCTTTGAAATCAGAAAGTATGAGTACTCCAAATTTGTTCTTTTTCAAAACTATTTTGGCTATTTGAGTAAATGCAAATTTTTGGTGAAAAACCTCTGGGTCAGGTTTTTCCAAGATTCAAGGTGGTAAATGCTCTATTTTCAATCCGCTACCATTGCTAGTATTGCAGAGGCACTAACTTCAGAAGGTCTTACAGACATAACACAACTTTCAAGAAATTTCAAACTTAAAATTAGGTAAAACACACTCCAAGTATCCTGACTTGCTAGTGGAGGGAATAGTGGTGGAAAGCACAGGTCCCCAAGTGAAAGACAGCTGAGTTCAAGTTTTGGCTCCACCACTTCCTCTCTACGTATTTATTCTCAGTTTTCTCATCTTTGAAATGGAGGCAATGGCAGCACCTCCTTCACAGGGCTGCTGTGATGAATAAACAGAACAACACGAATAAAGCACTTGGCACAGTGCTTACCCAGCACACAGTTGGAACTCAGTAACTGCTGGCTACTACTATCATCTGTGTTATTCATGTTTTTCAATATTAACTATTTTATCACTGGTGTAATTTTTGTCAATTAAAATGTTATGTCAAATACTTAGGAGATCCACGTGGAAACAGATATCTGTTATTTATTAAAGCATGAAGCTCAGGGTCAGAAGCAAGGAGCAATTATACTGAGATCAGTAAGAAGACAAAAGAAATAAACTGTAATTTACACTATCTTAATGAAACTTCAGATTTGTTCATCCGAAAGGCATTTGGAATAGAAAAACCACTGGCCAGATCCAGACTCAATTTAATGCCTTACACATTCAAAACTGAAACACCAACCAAGACTTTTCAACAAGCTAAAAGAAAGAGAATCCCTCAATTTGCTCTAGTCTAGCCTACACTACTAAGAAATGGAGAGGTGCTTGAAAACAAATCTTTTAGAAGTTAAATCTTGATCTAATCTTTTATTCATTAAAAGGCCAGCGTCACACATAACTGCCAAGATGAGTGTATAAAAGAAAACTATCAGGTAAATTGTGTCAAGAGTCTTAACTATTTATATCTGTGTTCATTTTCACCGACTTTGGAAACTACTCTGATTTTCCTCGAGGATCTACACCTCCTTTGGCAAAGTTCACTCCACCGTAGACTCTAGGAGTAGAACATGGTGCCCGTGTCTATACTAACCAGCCTAAACCCATTACTTCATGTCCCTGCTATTCTGAAAGAGCTTCCAGAAATACAGTTCTGTCTCTTTCTCTTTCTCTTTCTCTTTATCTCTCTCTCTCTCTCTCTCTCTCTCTCTCTCTCTCATTCACTCGCTCTCTGTCTCTCCATGTGGAGGAAGGAATAAGTAGCCCTAGGAGTATTTGGCAGACATCCTAAGATCATCAAGTAGAACCATCAACAGTCTAAAGGTGACATGGCACCATGAAGGCAGAGCAGATTGGATCAGAAACCAAGTACATGATAATAATTCTACGTTTCTGGGTCAAACCAACCCTTGAAGTTCAAACCAAGTCCAAAAAGACCTGGATTCTTCACCTATATGAACCAATCAATCTCCTTTGTTGGTTCAGTTGGACTTTCTGTCATGTACAACTGAATGGATTTTTACCTGATACACTAATCAAACTCTGATTCTAAAACAAAACTTTTAAAATATCACATATTTCCAAGGATGTATGCCCCAGATGTATATATTTGGGGCTCTGGCCCCAAACATTTGGCCTTCAAAAGGATAAAACCATACATACAAGCAAACACACATATCAGGCTTCCACAGTCTTATATGAAACTCAGTATTAATGTTACCCAAGGATTGTCACCAATCATCTCAATGTCACCCATAAGAACTTGAAAATTTGCCTCCTGGGAGCAGTAAACATTTTCTAGATATATTTCTTTTCCTCCCTAAAGTAAGCTAAAGCTATTTAATCTGTCCTAAAAGGATATACATTCATTTTTCAATTCTAATTAAAATGAAGGAACTCTTGATATTTGACATAACACTAGGAAGACCTTAGACTTCAAAAGCTTCTTTCTTCTAAGGAATCCAGGAACTTTATACTCATTTATTGTCAATATTCTCATAAAGTATATAGAAGCAGGTATTCACGCTCCTAAAGGTGGCAAGATAAAGCCACTGACAAAGGTCATCAGGCACTGGGCAGTCACTTAGGGAGTCCTTGTTCTATTAAATATTTTGAAAATAAATCATGCCTCAAACCTGTATTTGAGGTGGAACAAAAACAGAATAAAATGATTCTCTTTCTGGGTATTTTCCCAGGTGCACACAGGCAGGCACTCTCTCCCTTCAACTCTTCTCCCCCTCCAAAAAAAGGCAGGAAAACTTTGTAGTCAAAAAAAAAATCTGAAAAACGCTGGACAAATATACAAGTTTGTTGACTGATGGACAGTTTAGAACCATCAATATGCTGATGTGCATTACGATTGCTGAGAAAGGTCAATGAGTAAACACAAATACACATAAAGAAGTCAGAACAGGGCCCGGTGCATACACAGGTGCTCAGTCTATGTTACTGAGGCAACAGCAGATAGGACCCCCATGTCTGGAACCATACTGTTTGGTTGGGGTCCCAGCTCTGCCACACAGTAGCAGTGTGACCTTGCTTTACCTGTGAACTGGGGTTGAAAACAACCCCTACCTTTTAGTGTTAATACATAAAAAGAACTTCAAGTGCACACAGGAAGCACTCAGTAAGTGTTACGTGCTACAGTGCTTTTATCGTTGTTCTCCAAATGGATGTTAGAATGTCCAGTTTCCCAAATGTATTTGATCTCAGAACCTTTTTTTTTTTCATAAAGTCTCCTATGGCATTAATTATTATTACTCAGATGACCTCTGAACTCTAGTTCTTAAATTATTAATATATGTATTTAATATCCCTCCTCCTCCCTTATGCAGGGTACAAATCACCCTGGATGTGTCCACCTGTCTATCTCTTTTTCTCTAACCCAATCTTCCCACCTTTCACCTCTCAGGATTCCTTGACCACTCAGTAGATGGGCCTGGTCTCAGGCAGACGGCCACACTGAAGGCTTTCCCAAGGATTGACTTTCCCATGTCATATTTCCCTCTCACTCAAAACTTCAACTCATGAAAAATAAGGAAAGACAAGCTGCAGGTAACTGGAGCCTAAATTACTAAGCAAAAAAAAAAACAAGAGCCAGTAATAGGTAGACTTCAGTCAAAGAGTGTACAGCTATTGTTAGATGCATGAATTTGGGCATCCAAGAGATCAGAGTTCAAGCCCTACTTCTACTGCTAGCTAGTCACGTGTCCTTGAGATAACTATCTGTAAAACTGACATGAAAGATGGAACTTAGCTTATGGGGTTGTTCTGAGTTAAATGAAATAATGCACGGAAGGCCCTGAGCAGAGGGCCCGGCATATTGGAAGCATCAATAAATGCTAGTTACTGCTATTAAATTGCTGCTGCTGCTGCTGCTGTTGTTATTTCAGGACACAACTGCCCGAGCACGCCATGACTCACTGCTCCACTCAGCCTGTCCTGCCTCAGCCCTCAGGAGGAATGTCCCTCATAGGAGAACCTGAACTATGCTCACACCACGGAGATCTGCCCGGCTCCGCAGCCAAAAGCTCTTCACCGGTAAAAGCTTTCATGGACGAGACAGCAGAAAGATAATCAGTTCTTGTTACAAAAAAAATATATATATCCAAGCACAGCACTTTGACAAAGATGACCAGCTCTCACATTAACCAGCCCAAACAAACTAAAGCCAGGTAGGTGCTGGAGCCCACAATCCACGCCAATCTTCCCAGGCCGGGACGTGGGATCCTTGACATAGACCTGGGGGTCTCCGATGAAACACAAATCCTGGACTTATTTGACACCTAAGAAGAAATCACCATAATAGTTAACTTTATAACACATAAACCATCATTTTCCTATGTTAAGAAGTCCTTTATAAAGAAGAATCTGCCTCTAAAATTGTTGTCTGGGTAAACATATCTTTAGGGAGTAGCCATCCAAGTCACCAGGAAAATTCCTGATCTCTAATAATCCAACTAGTTATTTGTCATGGATTAAGGGGGGACTAGTTTGCTAGTTCAGCTTCCTCAACAAAGGAATTTCTCTAATATGGCGAGTGAGGAGAGAATTTATCTTTCAGGAATATTTTCAGATAAAAACTTTGTATTTTTAAAAATCCATGAAAGCCTCTAGCTTTGTAACTGTTTTCTATACTAAAAGATCTCAAAATCTTTGACACTAAACACCAAGGGAGTCATTACTACCTGTTTTGAGATCACAGAGAATTCTCAAAATGGTTTCTCAAAGAATTCTGATGACTCCCTTCTCTTATCCCAAAAAGTAGCCTCTATCAACTTCAGAAATGTTTGCACTAAATTCTGGGATTTATAACAAGGAGAAGTAATAAACTGCTGAAAAGCATTGATTACAATATCCACTAGCAAAGAAAGCTACGGTTCATCCTCAGAAAAGAACAAACAGCATGTTGTTCCTTCCTGGAAATTTGCTATGGAAAATAGTGGGCATTTAAAACAAAACAAAACAAAACTCTTCCCCAATGGCACTTTTTATACAGACCACAAAGGAAAAGACAGAACTGTGATATTGATAAAACTGACAACAGCCGTTTGTGAACAACAAAAAACATAAGCCATTAGAATAACCCTTAAAATAGTTTTCTTTAATATATCTGAAGTAGCGGGAGGAGGAAGAGAGACAGGCAAGAGGAAAGTGAACAACAGCAAAAAAAAAGGCGAAATTAAATTGGATCTTTATCCCCATGTTGATACATTTCAGACCATAATTTTCAAAGGATGATGGGACAAAGAATCACAGAAAAGCTGAGCAAAATGCATGTTCCTGAAGCCTCAAATCAGTAGAGCTGAAGTCCAAAGACCCAAGAACTCATATTTTTAATGCACCCCCAGGAGATTTGGAAATCGGTGACTCTCTACACTTTATGAAACACTGCTTTTAGATATACACACACACACACACACACAAAACATATTCTGGATAATTTAAAACATCTCTTATCGGAACTTTGCAAATAAGGATAATAAAGTATCCCACGATTTTTGAGCAAATACTTCAATTAGAGTAAATAGGTCCTCAGTCACTATTTGTGGTACTGAAAGCAACATCACCCAACTTGGTATTTAATAAAGGATACATATATCTCCTTTGAATATGTGTGTGTATATATCCTTTGAATACACAAACACACACACACACACGTATACACACATTAACTAAGTATATTGCAGGCAAATAAAGCACTTATCTTTCTTTTCTATTTGTCCAACATAAACCATTAGTCAAGAATAAACCAGGATTATTATAATAGAAAGATGATTCTATCAAACTGTTTGAAATGTAATACTGCATAGATGGGCAAGAGAGAGAAGAAGCATCCAAGCAAAATGTAATTTCTGGTATGTGACTTTCCCCACAATCTGTCAGAGGATACCCAGGTCTCTGCTTCCAAACCAGTATCGTTCTCACACCTGGAAAAGAACCTATGTACTCACATGTGCGAATGTAATGGGACTATCACTCTCACAGAGAAAGAGAATTCTGGTCACTACCTGGGAAAGAGGGAACAAAGGGAACTGGGTCTCTTCCCTCTCACGCTATAGCACATTATACTGAAAGCAGTATAAATTAGATGACAGTAATTTTCCTTACCACTAGTAGGAAACTCTCTGGTGATGTTTAGGTCTCTATTCTCATCTGTGTCAAGGAAATGAGTTAATTTTTATGTTCTCTTAGGGATCCACAAAACACACAGCTACAACAAAATCCCCCTCGGCATTTACCATTTGTAATTTCAATTAACACTGATTACATATTCCTAGATTTACGGAAACAGGCAGCAATAAAGGATACCCAAAACTTATGAAAGGTCTGGTGGTTATTTTGAAAGGGTTATTGAAAAATAAGCATAAGTGGAGAATATTTAATCAGAGAATGATCTAGAAGCAAGAAAAGGCCTCCAACTGAACACTCTGAATAGTGAATACTGTCACATGCAAACGCTCCCCTAAAAATACATTGCACTTTTGGAATGATGCTTGGGTTTGGAAATCAGACAGAACTGGGTTCGAGCCACAGCCTGTCACTTAATTAGCTATGTGACTTTGGGTAAGTCACGCAACCACACTTAATCTCAGAGTTCTCACCTGTTAAATGGAAGAATAACAGTAACTAATAGAGTTGTTGTGAAGATAAAATTAGATAATGCATGGAGAGCTCTTAGCACATAATAAGCATTCAATAAATATTAGCTACCATTATTCTATTATAAGGGTCAGGTGTGTGGGCAGAAGGGTAATTTGGCCTTGGCATCCACTAATTGATAAAGATGATAAGAAAAAAATTTAAGAGCTATGATGCTATGGATCAGAGGCTAACATAAGTATTAATAATTCAAAGTGGCTCATGCATTATTTAAAAAATCAGCACCACAAACACTTAGGTTATTACAGCAGACTGAGAATCTTTCAAGGCAGGGCCTCTGTGTATGGCCACTCAGGCTGTGCACTGCACAATGCCAGCGGCTGCCACTCCTAGACCATGATCTGAACACGCCCTCTGCAGTTGTACAATGTGGCAAACCTGTCTGGGGCCTACCAACTACCTTCTAGAGAAGCAGACCCCCAAATCCCTAGCATAACGAACTCTGTGTTCCAAATGGATGTAGGAGCCCACCAATTAGACAGGCTATCTATTATATTCCAGACGCTTCAGGAACGGAGCTCAATAAAAGGGAGAAAGTACACTTAGGAGAAGGCATGTCAAACCCTCAACAACATATGCTGTCCCTAACGGCGTTGGCGTCACTAGAATTCAGGAAGGCTACACAGCAGGAAGCTCAGATGAATGTCTGCCAAGACCTGTTGCTGTGGCTAGAAGGTACACTGACTGCGTAAGTGCAGAGATCTTTTAAAACATAGAGTTTTCACCTTTTCTGATTTCTCTAAGCAGTGGTTCTAAAACTTTTTTGGGTATCAAAATCTAATGAGAATTTGATTAGCACTGATGGCCTTCTACTGGAAAAATACACTATATGGCAACATTTCGCACACATTTCAAGGGGCTAAGCAGGGCCGATTCACGGGTGCGAGATCTGTGCAATCGCATAGGGCCCTGGACTTGGTTGAATGTTCTGCTTGGTCATCTTGAAATTCTTAACAATATTTGAACAAGGGGCCCCACACAGTCTTTCATACTGGGCCCTGCAAATTATGTGGCCAGTTCTGAGTCTAAGAAGCATAAAAAATTCCATGATAAAGGGCATTTTAATTGCATTTATTCAGGCTAATAAAGACGTGGGAGTTTTATTTAACAGGCTTTATTTGAGGGCCTCTTTTCTAAAGAGATACATGATTATGGACCCAACATTAACAACTTGGTCACATATTTGAAAAGCACAAACTCACCAAAACACAGAACAGATCTGTCTCATCAATTAATAGTATTATTTTTTAAGGAATGGAAACCAAATAACTACAAATGAATTATGCTTCCAAAGGAAGTCACTGTATTAAAAACCAAGTTTCTCCAGAGTCACAGTTACTATAAAAACTTAGGATTATGCAGTTCTCCAAAAATTTCAGAGTAATATGGGCTGTGTTTTCTGTCTTCCCCACTTACCTTTGATGAACAGTGTCACCAGTACCCATCCACCTTGACCTCAGCTGTAGATAGTCTCCAGAGACAGCTGTCAATGAACCAGGTCTCCCAGCCTTTTGTAGTCCCCTCCCACCATTAATCTGGGCGGGGGCCACTTGCATTAACTAATGGAAGCTGATGTGATGTGATGGCAATTCTGGACCTAGCCTTAAACTGGCAGCTTCCACTTATTCTCTCCTGGAATATTGACCGCAGGGACCTTTGAGCCACCATGTAATTGGTCTGGTTACCCTGCAAAAGAGGCCACATGAACACAGAGACACCACAAGAGGTCCTGAAACTGTATGGAGGAAGAGAAAATTCCAGTCATCTCAGGGCCCAATGCAGGCCTCCAGATGTCTCCAGCCCCAGCCATCATCTAACTACAGTTCCACGAGAGACCCCCTCCAAGCAAGACCTGCAGAAGAACCGCCCAGTGGAGCCCAGTCAACCCTCAGAACTGTGAGAGATGAAACAGTTATTGCTTTAAGCCACTTAGTTTACCCAGAGTGGTTTGTTACAGAGCAATAAATAATTGAAACAAGCTCTAAACATTCCATCAAGAAAACAGAAGTTAGGAACCCGTGAAGCGAATGTAGCCCACAGATGAGTGCTCATGGGTATGCATCTTTAAAAAAAAAATTGTATTAGGTAACATTTAAAAATTGGGAAAATTCAACAACAACAAAAAATGATTTCTGGCTTCCGTGAAATCAAAATACCAGCCACACAGGACTACAGTCTCGCATGGTAATAACCAGCAGCAGAATAATAGTTACCCCCTCTAGACAGGGGTCTTGTCCAGTCTAACAGAGTTTCCACCTGGCCACCTTTCCTCAGTTACATCACCCAGTTGCTATTAGGCCATCTTTTAACCCCTACAGAACTTAGCAGACTAGATGGCACACAACTGATCCTCAGTCCCTCCCTGCTGAGAAACTGCACAAAACATCAGCTTCTCTTATCACCCCTACAGGATTGCCAGATACCCCTCCTTTCCAATCCTATCACCATTATCTTCCTGTCCCCTCTCCTGGGTTACTGCAAGAGCCCTCCTAAGGGTGCTCTAGCTTCCATGCTGCTCTTCCGATCCACTGTGGTCCACAGCTACTAAACACAGATTTCAGCATATCATGGATGCCCCTCAAAAGTCTTCGACTGATTTCCTGGGTTGCGATGTTACACTAGATGTTACCATCGGGGGATAAAGGGCATGGATGTCTCCATATTTCTCACAACTGCATGTGAACCCGCAATTATCTCAAAATGAAAAGTTCAATTTTTAAAAATCTAAGGAAACATTAACTGTATATATTCTTTAATCCATAAATTCTACTTCTATCAAAATTAAATTTATGTGAATTTTCTTAAAGTCTTCAGTTGCTCCCCATCACCTACAGAACAAAGTCCAAACTCACTGAGCCAGACTTTCAAGGCTCTCCTCATTTTATCCCTTATCAAAAACAATAAATCCCTGAAATCCTGAAACATGTTGTGCACACTGCTTGCATCCTGGAGCCATTCTCCATTGTCCTGTAAATCTTCCGCATCCTCCAACACGGAGTTCGAACCTCCTCTCCCACAATATCTGCCGGCAGAAATTAATTTTTCTCTATTCTGCACTCATCTTATTTTACTTGTCCCAGCCACCCTTGTTTCAGAGGCATTTTTGTATACGTATCTGGTAGGGACTTTAAAACTATCTCCTGTTCTCATCCCAATTTCACAGAACAAGCAAGTTCAGAGAGGGTAAAGAATATGATCAAAATCACACAGTGTAAGTAAAAAAGCTTGAGATGCCTCTTTCCAAAATTTCTGCTCCTTCTGCTCTACCTCAGGGACTGGATATTATTTATTTTCAGAACCACTGTGAGCAAAAACAGTCACTAACAGAATTCTGCATACATTAGGTGGTGAGACTATCTTGAATTAAACTGCAGTAGAGGACAAATATTTGCATTTTATGATACCCTGAATAATGTTACCTTTAAAAAGAGTGAACAAACATTCCCTTTCTCTGGTTTTAAACATAGAATAATTATATCCTTCACAGACACAAAAGTCATAGTAAAGCATATGACATTTTCTATCATACATTCCCTGCTTTTACTTACACATTAGTTGGCAAACACCAAATGGAATTTTCCACATTCGTTCTAAACCCAAAGAAGTCCTCTGAGCATTCAGGAACAAGGAAGATTTGGAATAAATTTGATTAAAAATGTCTTTTGCAGGTGAAGATTTTTAATCAGATAGAGGGGAAAAATGTGTTTAATATGTTTTAAAGACAATTCAGAATTATATGTGTTTGAAGGTAAGAAAAATATAGTTCAACTTTAAACACATTTCACAGTGTATATGTTAATGAGAAATTACAACTTGTTTCCTCTTTTTTCTTTCCCCTTTTCTTAAAGCAGATGTGATACCAGGAGAAGCAGCAGCCATCTTGTAACCATGAGGTGACAAACATTAATAAAAGGCCGAGACAAATTGCTGAGATGCTGGTTCTTACACCATGGAGCCACTAAAATAATGGTCATGGTCACAGAAATCTGGGCTTCCTGTATGGGAATAAATAAATCTCTATATTTTTAGAAGAAGTATTAATTGACTATTGAGTTTCATGCATGAAAATGCAAACTTGATTGATACACAGATTCTACCCCAAGAACAGGATCTGTCCTAAAGCTATATCAAAGGACACCTGTTTCATCTCCCATACCCCATGTACAAAGAACTAATATTCACACCAATCTGTGTATCTTCCGAGAGCCCCATCTCTATAAATAGCACCATTGTTCTACTCACCTACCCACATAAGAAATCTAAAAGCCACCCTTTCCCACCTCGTGCTCTCTCGCCACTTAAGTTCAACCAATCATCCAGCCTACGATTCCCGCCCCCGCGTATCTCTCCGTTCCACCTCCTTCTCTCCATCTCCACAACCACGTGCAAGTCCAGGGTAGCACCGCCTCCTGCCTGCACTGCTCTTTACTGGTTTTCTTTGTCACCACCTTCTAAAATCCATTCTCCGAGGTACTGTCACAGTGATCTTTCTTTCAGAAACACAAATAGGATTCCTTCCCTTCTATTTAAAACCTTTCCATCTCTATTGGCCTTCAAATAAAGCCCACTCTTCCCGTTTTAGTTTCAAAGGTCCTCCATTCTATGGCTCCAATGACAATGAACTTGAATTTTTCATCTTTCTCGCCAGGTTCCAGCCTTGGAACCATGTTATACCTTCAGCAGGTATTTGCACATGCCCAGAGGAAGTTCTCCCATATATTTTGATTGAATAACTTAATACTTGTTTTTCCAGAACATATAGTCTAGGAATTTCATCAGCGTTTTCATATTTTGACTTGAGAATATCTGACGCCCCGGCCTTGATCCAACCATTCACACTTTGTCTGCACACCCAGCTGCACCGGGCCAGCTCCCGCCCTTCATTAAAACACAGGGAACCTCAAGACAAAATGCTACTCAAGGCCCCGCTTTTCTCAAATGCCATTTATAGCTCTGTATTATAATCACATTTTTGCTTCCCTACCCTCTTAAAAAAAAAAAGGAAGTTGAACTTAAAGATATATTGCAAAACAACGCAAAGGTTTAAATATGGATATTTTAGCAACAGTGACCCATATGACTAAAGTGGAAAATGTCACCAACACTGGAATCAGGGCTTATCGTTTTCCTGTGATGCCACCAATGAGATTTAACATCAGAAATTTAGGCCATGTCAAAACTTTACTCTATGAACACAATCCCAGTTAAGACAGGAAATAGATACAGACTTGATTTAAACATAATTTATGCGGTGACTTTTTCTTTTTGTATTTGGGAAATTTTAGTTCCTCATGTTTCCTATGAGTCATTTTCCATGAACATAAAATTGTCCACCTAACACCGACCCTGACTTTGATCTTTTGTGACCTATAAAATTGTAAATGCATGAGTATAAGACTTCCTCAAGATATTTTTCAATTTGCTAAAACGGTTCCATTTACATAAATACACCAATGGTAACTGTAGACCTCAACATTACTTTCTACATATTAATCATATTCATTTCCATACAGTGTTTGTAGAACTCAGAGTATAAGTTCTATATAAGCCAGAGACATATAAGCAGTAGAACCAAAAATAATGAAAACAATAACAGCAATGGCAGTAGCAATACCAAGAGGAGTCTTCGCTGTCTCTGCAACTATTGAATAGTTCCTGCGTTCCAAACCCTGCGCTAAACACTTTGCATATGCATTATCTCACTGATATCTCAGAAAACTTGGCACTACAACTGAAATCATCATCCTTACATTACAAAAAGAGAAAACTAAGGTTCAAAGGTAAGCAACTTCTTCACAATTATATACCTGGTGTATGATGAAGTCTGGCTTATGAATCCAGACCATCTGTCTGCAGGACTCAAGCTTCTTAATCACACAACAAATATTTATATAGCACTTACCATGCACCTGGAGTTGTTATCAGCACTTGACGAATACTAACTCAGTTAATCTTCATAATAACCCTATGTAGCAGGTATTATTACTGTCTCCATTTTACATATGAGGGAACTCAAACATAGGTCTAGCAAGTAGCCCGAGATGGCCCTGCCAACAAGCTGCGGATCCAGGATTCAACCCCAGGCCAGGGCCTCCAGAGTCTATGCACTTAACCACCACGCTATGCACTGTACTATTGCCTAAGCAATAATAATAATATCTACAAGGCATTTATACTGTACGGGACATTGTGATACTTTCCTTACATCGTCTCGTGAAATCCTCACAACAACTCAGAAGGTACATGGTATTCTTATCTCCACTTTACAAATGTGAGTTCTGGGGCTCAGAGAAGTTATTAACAATTCAGTCACCCAGGGTCACACAGCTAACAAAGGCCACTCTGGGGAATACAAAGTAGCAACTTCTGGGTTTCACTCTCCCACCTCCCCAGTTATTTTCCTGAGGCATGCGTGGCTGGGAAGCAGCATGAATCAGATTTTCCACCTCTTTAAAACTGTTCAGTTAATGTAATTTAGGGTGTGACTATTCATAGACACCTTCGAGCTCATCTTCTGGGAGCCAGTGTAACCACAATGTACATTGCAAAACAATGCTCGCTTTCTCTGTAGATTAAAAATTCCAACCCAGCTTGGGAAGAGCCCATCTTTTTGCTACGAATACTTAGGGCAGTTTAGTTTTAGAAATAAAGAACGTTCACCGTTGCTGTTTTTTTTTTTTTTACACAGTGGAGGAAACTCTGCTCTTTCTTCTAGTAAAGGTCCCACTCAGTTTTCTATTCCTACCCTCTTAAAAGTTCCCTTATGCAAGCCAAAACAAATCCTTCCAAAAAAGCATTATGAACGCTACTAAGGAAAAGCAGTATTTTCTCCATTCTTAATAAAAAAAAAAAAAGAATAGGAGGATCCAAATGGCATTAAAGCTAATTTCTGGAAACGGAACTAAGGAATAAAAATGCAACTATAGCAAAATAAATTGATCAATCATAGCCCCAAACGTCAAGTCCATACCAATTAAAGAATGCTGATTTGCATGTGTCATGGAGTTTCGGGTTTTGCAGAGACAACACTTAATAAAATTCCACAAGGCTACAGACTTAGTTACGTTAGAAATAAAAATCACATCTGCTGCATCCTCAGTAATACACAAAATCATAAGAGGTGCTTTACAACCATTATTTATCCATAATAACTAAAATGGTTTAAAAAAAAAACCTAAACAAAAATAAATAAAGTTGTTACCCTCAGCTGCGATAGGCACAGCCATTTAATATAAATAGGTAAGAGAAAAACCAAAGTCTGCCTTTCAATCATTTATCCTTTTCATTTATGGTCTCACTTAATCAACAAATATTTATACACTACCTAGCTATGCTGCAGCCTGGCCTAACCTGCAAATCAATGGTGAACAAAACAACTGTGCTCCTTGGCCTCATGGAGGAGGGAAAGAGGCATTGAAAATACAGATGAATGTGGGATAATTACATCAGTGGTATGAAGGAAAAGATCGGGAAACCATTGGAAAAAAAAAAGCACAGCAACCTAAATCAGAGGAGGGGCAAAGAGATGGGTCTAGAAGCAACCTTTGAGTCTGAAAGATAAGTACAGAGTGAACAGAGGAATGGGAGGGAAGTGTTTGATACGGTGGGAAGAATGCATGTGAAGGCCCGAGGTGTAAAAGAGCTGAAAGGAGGCAGTGCAACGTGGGAGTCAGGGGCTCTTGGTTCTCGTTTCTAGCTCAACCACTCCCCTGGCTAGTCTCTTCACCTTTCTGGGCCTCGGTTTCCCCTCCAGCTCTAACAGTGTTCTTTGGCATAGTCATCTGCCCCCCCAAGCATGCCCACAGGACAGTTTGGGTGTTAAAGGAATGGCTTCGTCCTTCTGAGAGTCATGGCGCTGGTAACCATGGTAGCTCCCCCAGCAGCAAGGCCTCTAGCACCCCGTTCCCCAACATACACACGGAGACTCCACCGTAAAGCCAGTCTGGGCAAGTAGCAGTCCTCCTACTGCTTGGGAAGTTGCTTCCAGAATCCTTGCCCTGGAAACTTAACAACACTTCTAGGCTGCCCAAGAAGAGGCCAGTTAACAGAACATGAGGAGGAGATTATGTCAGTGGGTAAAATGACTGGGGCTCCACCTGACTTTGCAGTTCACGCTGGAGCCCTGCACACAAGGCAAAACTAAAGCAATACTTTTTCCACGGAAGATGTAAAGAAACTGACGAGCCACGCTACCTAGGGTGCCAGACTAGACGGGGCACTAAAACATCACAGGAAGTGGAAGAAATATTCTAATGTTAGCAAAAGGACTGAGATGCCAAAAGGACCTTCTTGAGTAATAAAAGACGGTCCCTAAACTACCTTCTAAAAAGGGTTAATTACAGGACCTTGACATGCGGAACATCAGGATGCAAGTCTGGGGCTGAGCCAAATTGCTCAGGGCTGTGAAAGAGAGGCTGCCAGGCCTCTGGCACCTCCTACCCTGTGCGGCACTAGGTCTAATTGGATCTTGGAAACAGAATATTGGTGTGAAGATACACCCAAATATTAGTCTGGTTGAGACTCCCACGGCCCTCTTTTCTGCCATGAACACTGCTTTGTGGGGTGATACCTTAACTAGGACTCCCTCCCCCCATTCAACTCCTTGAGGGAAGAAGCTATGTCGTGTTTATCACTGTATCCTAACTGATAACTTAGTATAACACGCAATAAATTAATTTTATTTTCTGTAATAAAAAATAGTATTAAGGCTATGTGATAAAGCTCATCTGTGTTTACTCACATCATTTAGTCTTTAAGCAACCTTTAACATTAACATATAAAATTTCTTCACAATTTGCAAGGTTTTCAATACGAGATGTTTCTGGAAAACTTTTTAAAAACTAAATAAAATGCAGTAAGATAATTTACACATCTGCAGTCCAGCTCTGCTACTCAAAGAGAAATGGAATCAGCCACTTACATGAAATATTCAAAGGAAGGCAACTAATCCAGAGAAGCAGTGTCAAAACCTGGAAAGTCATTAAAAATTACCCAACCCAGCCAGGCACAGTGGCTCACGCCTGTAATCCTAGCACTCTGGGAGGCCGAGGCGGGTGGATCGTTAGATCTCAGGAGTTCGAGGCCAACTCTGGGCAGGAGCGAGACCCTGTCTCTACTAAAAATAGAAAGAAATTAGCTGGACAACTAAAAATATATAGAAAAAATTAGCTTGGCATGGTGGTGCATGCCTGTAGTCCCAGCTACTCGGGAGGCTGAGGCAGGAGGATTGCTTGAGCCCAGGAGTCTGAGGTTGCTGTGAGATAGGCTGATGCCATGGCACTCTAGCCCAGGCAACAAAAGTAAGACTCTGTCTCAAAAAAAAAAAAAAATTACCCAACCCACAAGCATTGTTTCATCAGAAGAAATAAAAATCGAAGCGAAGAATGCTGAATATATTTGTCATTTGTCCCCACCTAGTGACAAAGCCATGACTTACATGACCTCCAAATTCTCGTGCCACGGTTTTCCCCCACCACACTGGGCTGCTACCCGAATGAATCAGATCATGCTACTTCTCTAGCTGGAAGTCTGCAATGGCTCCCAGTTTTCAGTAAGAGGCAAAGTCTTCACAAACCCCTACAGGGCCTGCCTCTACCCGATCCCATTCCTTCGCTGAACCCAGGCTCCTCCTGCCCGAGCCACAGTGTCCACCACACCATTCCTGAATCAGACACAGGTCTGTCCAGGGACTACGTCCTGATCCTTGCTTCTGTCTGCTGTGCTTTTCCCCAATCCTCTCTCATCTTCTTCTGGTCTCTCCTCAAATGTCATTTCCCCACTGAGACATTTCCTGTCCACTCAATTTTAAATTACAAGTCACCCCAAGCTCATCTACACTTTATCTTTCTCTATAGCATTTATCACCATTTAGCATGCTATGTATTTTACTTATTCGTGTATTTAATATACTTCTATACCTCTCCCCATGTAAACTCCACGAGGACAAGGACTTTCCACAGTTTGGTCCCCTGCTGTATTCCTCATACCTAGATGAGTGCCTGGCACATAGCAAAACCTCAGTAAATATTAGTTCAATAACTTGTTATATGGATTGATGTACAGCCCACTTCCAGAGAATTCAAGAGCTGTGAAATGTCTGATAGCGTCTGGCAGCCCGCGGGAAGCAGCTGGTGGCATGGGTGTCGTCTACCATCACTATGTGCCCACTCCTGAACTGGCACTCAATGATACCCTGCATGGAAGCCAGTAAACTAAGGAATGAAGTGACAGAAAGACTTGTCAAAACAATCCCTTCAGCGGCTGCATGACTCTGGGCTGAAGAGTGAACTAGCAAGCCGATATTTTTTATCAGAACCAAGTTGCTCTTACATGTACAGAAGCAGAAATCACTTCTGAATTGCTTCCCTGGGCCCCTCAGCTCAAGAGGGGAAGGGATGGCTTGCTTAGATTGGACATCCTAAAAAAGAGACCAGATTTCAAAAACGTTCTGGCATGAACCAACGTTTGCCATTAAGCCTGAATGGCTGGCACAGCTGAACCTCCATGCATAATTCTAAATATAAAACACAAAGCTTCAATTATAACTTAATGACAGATATATAAAGGAAGATATTAAAAGTGGCCAAAAACAAGGCGGTAGGAACCAAGGGTTGATGTTAAAACTACATAATATTTGGCCTGGCTATCAGGAAAAAAAATTAGTCACATTCAGCCAGACCCAAACTAACATAAACAGTTTATGCTCTTTCATGTTAAAGAATCCAATAAAGCTTTTCATCCAGGCTATATCTCACCCCATCAGTGTCTGAAATAGCAAAAACATTTACAAAGAACAACCTGTCCAAACTTGAAAGACACATCAATCCCAATTGATGAAAAAGAAATACCAAGGATCACTGTGAAATGCACCACTAATCTCCCATCTAATTTAGAGCTCTATAGCCCAACACACATATAAATTTTAAAAAACAGAAGTTTTTCATTCCCAATCTTAGCAGTCCCTCTCGTGCACTGAGCAGGCTACCAAATCCAATTCTCTACACCCCATCTCTTAACCAACATGAAGCCATATGTCACATTTTAATTCATCTGCTAGAGAAGTTGGGATGATCTCAACAAGTTCCAAGTGCTGAGGCCATTTTTAAATGGCATTGATTTCACATGGAATCATTTAAAAAAGAAAGAAAGAAAGAAAAGTACTAGAAAGGACTGGTGAAAACATTTTCGCATTTACTGCAATGATAACTCTTGCTTTCCAGGATTCTAAGTATCCATAGCTAAATCTAAGATAGGTGGAGCTCTTCTCTTAAATCTACAATGGCTGAAGCTGCTATGTGTGTGCTACATCCCATCTTTAGAATCCTCCCCCAGTACTAAAGTAAAGGCACACTGCTGCAGAAACATTTGGAGCCATTCAAAACCATTAAGGCTATTAAGGCTGAGTTGGGCCAAGTCTAACAAACAAGTGTCATCCAACAGGAAATGAGTTAAGCTGGCTTTTAAATTCATTTAAGCAAATACTCAGAGTGCCTCACAAGATGCTTCTCATGGAATTCTTCTGCTGTTGACCTTGCCCAGTACAAATCAGTGATTACTGTAAGTGTACATTTCAGGGGGAAAAAACTCACATTCAAACAGAGTGACTTTAACTTGGTTTAAGTGACCTCCTAAAAGAGTCCCTAAACGTTACTCAAGTATCTCTAGCCATCTCGTACATAGCAACAGCAGGTGCACGATAAATATTTAGGAAACCAACATGGAATGAATCCAGCTCCACCTACATAAAGTCAAGTTCCTGATCTGGAAATTCTAGATCATAGACAGTCACACAAGGGAGAAGAGGCTGTAGTCAGTTATGGTGGTGATGTATATATTTTTGTCATGTCTAAGTCACATGTTCATTTCAAAATGTGGCCACCTCCAGGTATCTGTTAATGCTAAGCCTACATCTAGAATATTTCAATTCCCAAATAAAATCATTCTCACCTTTGAATAGTTCCCTCAAATATTACCCTCAAAGAAGCCCTTCCTAATATAAGCCATTCCTACTCTACTTGGCTTCCAGATTTAATCGCTTCCTACGTTCAACCATCTGGCACCTGGCTTTACTAGCCTTCAACCCTGACCTTATTTATCCTGTCTTTTGTCATAATTGTTTCTTGCCTTAATGCTCCATTAAACATTAAAGTTTCAGGGGGAAGGAACTATAACTTTGAATTTCTTTCTCTCCATATGCAACTGCTTTATGCACAGGAGATACTCAGTAAATACTAATTGAATTGAAAGGATCTCAGTCTTGGCTGTAATTTTCTCAAAGTCTCCAACTAGTCTAGTAGCTTAAAGACCAACCCTACTTAAAAATTAACTTAAATAGTAAGTACAATGAAATCACTCCAAGTTATTAACCTAAACACTTGACATGTTTATTTTCCTACTTGGAAAACCAGGCCAACCACAGAACGACCTTCCCCAGATAGGTGACTCTAACAGTAATGAGGTAATTTCCTTCACAGATGACGACGCTTTCAGGATTCTCTGGAATGCATACCTACCCATTACTGTGTCATTATTAATTGTTCTCTTTGGGTAGAAACAACACTAGAACATTCCAAGATTTTCAAGCAACATCACACTATATACTCAGGTGTCAACATAATCTCAATTTGATGGTCCCATGGCTTATATAGGTATTATGAATTAGGAGACAGATTTACTGGAGATACCAGAAAGTACTGCTTCAAATTTTTGTAACTATTTCTATCCTCATGTCCAAGGATCTTATTCACTGTATTTACACAGGCATCCCTATACATATGAGTGAAGAAAATTAATGAGAGAGTGAAGGGGTATGTTTTACTCCCAAACTAGGGTTGCCAGATTTAGCAAATAAAAATATATAGAATGCCCAGTTGAATTTCAGATGAACAAAGAATAATTTTTTAGGATAAGTATCCTATGAAATATTTGGAACACAGAGTTAAAAAAAATTATTCTTTATCAGAAATTCAAATTTCACTGGACATCCTGTATTTTTTCTGGCAATCCTACCCCAAACTCAGAAACTATATCATTGAGTCTTCAATTAAAAAAAAAAGAAAAAGAAAAGCATATAGCAATGTTTTATAAAGCCTTAACTTTCAGAAAGGACAAGATAAATAATCAAATAACATTACAGAACATCTTAGAAAGCTCAAGATAATGATGGCAGGAAAAATAGCTGAGTAAGGCATACTCGGTGCTAACTATGTGCCAACTACCGTGCCAGACCCTTTGGGTGCATAATCTTATTTAATTCTTACCACATCCTATGAGGTAGGCACTATTATTATTATTATTATGATTATTATTACTACTACTAATACCACCATACAGGTAAGGAAACCAAGATGCAAAGAGAACAAGTTGCCCAATGTCACAGAGTACATACAGCGGACACTCAAACTTAGGTTTAACAAAGGGCTTACACACTTAGCCACTACCTCATTTTATAGGTTAAGAAAGAGAATCTTAGGAATTTGCCCAAACTCACACAGGTAGTAATCGGTGCAGCTGAGATTCAAACCTAGAGCAGTCTGACTCCAGAGGTTTAGCCCTAACAGGCTATTGTCTTTTCACATCACACCAAATGGGAAATGTGCGCTTCCCACCTAAACCTTCCCAGCGAAACCAGCTGCAGTCACCATCCCAATAAATTAGAATGCTTCATCTTCAAAGTACTGTGCCTGAACCTAGACTGGCTTCTTAGGAATTTTTATCAGATCCAGTCAACTGGATTTTGATTTTATACTATTGTAGGTGATTCTGGGTTGAATGGGGAACATGGGGAAGAATTTCTATTTGGGGAAGAAATTCGTTGTGACTGCCTTTTGTGTACCAAAACATCTCTTCAAAATAACCATCTTATCTAATGTCTACCAGTCTTGCTGCCTTGAGGTACATTCTTGCTCCTGTGCACAAATCCCAAACACTAGCAATAACCTGGAACACAGACATGAAGGCTAATTTGAAGCAACCACCAAAGCCAGCTTCAAGATCCAATTATGTGTGGAAGAACCACAAGAACCAAGACTCTTCTTGGATCCAGGATTATTCCATGTATAACTTCAGAGCTCAGAAAATATGGGAAAATATCCAGAACTTGCCCTGGAGCAGATTTACTTACAGGAGTCCTTACATGCCTTATTCTAGGTGCCTGTCTACTTCTGGAATGAAGACAGATGTCTTTAATTGGGGAGCGCATGCACGTGTGTGTGTGTGTGTGTGTGTGTGTGTGTGTGTGTGTGCATGTGCAAGTAGGTACCATAGAAGGCATGGACCTTGAGGCTTACCTGCTTATCTAGCTGTATTCTCCAAAATTTCCTAGAGGGAGCAGAGAGCATGTGTCAGACTGTAAATTACCTGCAGGAATGCGGGGTAGGATCTGTGGATAGGACAGATAGAATTTTGCTCATGAACCTTATAAAGAATACGTAGTAATCGTCTGTTTGTTTGATTGTGTCTCCCCTGAGAGGCTCCCTGAGGGCAGAGACCATGCCTGTTTTATTCAACATTGTGTTTTCCAAGTGCCTGATACAGAATAGGCACCCAACTAAGTGATGAATGAATGAATGAGCAATCATTTTATTGTCACCAGTAAGCAGTGTGCACACAGACTTACTTTGGTCCTCATTGCCCTTGAAATTTGTGACAGAGGTTTTTTGCCCTCTTGCAATCACAACCTATCTTCGGGGCTCCACAGCGCATGCGTATCATCGTTCCTCACAGAGACAGTTCAGCTGGAACCATCCTAACTGGCCTCTGCGACACCAGCTCTGGCCACCCTCCAGCCCATTCTGCATTTGGCAGCCCGAGCGTGCATAAAACCAGCCACACTCCCTGATGCTCCCCAGCCATGCTCAGTGCTCACACTGTCCCAAAGGTGCCACACTATGCCGTGCCTCTGTGCCTTGGGCCACCTGGAATGCTTTCCTCTCATTTGCTTGGCAGTCATGTTTGAATAATGAACTCAAACTTTGTTTCTTCAGGGAGACTTTGCTCCTCCCGTGATGCCCTCAGAAGAACCAGCCGGTCCATCTCTTGTCCTTAAAGGAACAATTACAGACCTAGCATATTTATGTCACCGTGAGTTACAAGAAGGCAGAGCCCATGTCTTAAGGGCCAGCCATTCTGTGACTAGCATAGCATCTGGCACACAGTAGGTCCTCAGTCATCATAAGCCAGATGGATGAATGGGCTTTGGAGAGTAAACATAAAAAACTCTGTTAGGCCGGCCGCGGTGGCTCACGCCTGTAATCCTAGCTCTCTGGGAGGCCGAGGCGGGCTGATTGTTTGAGCTCAGGA